>JZKD02S1595699.1:425690-439966 GCA_000966675.3 Picea glauca
CTCAGCTGTAGATCTGGGTGGGTGGACTCTGGCTGTCCAGATCTTCTCATTACTTATCTTAATACACATTCACGCCCCGGCTTAAAGATGACATCTCTTCCTCACATATAACGGTCGTTACAGACCCTGAGATTCCCAAAGGAATCTCATTTGTTCATCGGAACTTAGCCACATGCTAATGTCTCGACATTATGGGTCGGGATTTATCAAGGCGAGAGCCCAAGTTCTTGTCAACAGAACTCCCAAATCCCTGATCCCCGATTTCCCGAAATGAGTAATCTCTCGACATGTGGCCTTCTCAAATCGGACAATCCATTACTGCTCTGGGGTTTCCACCATGGAAAGTCCCGATCCCTTGTTACCAGGACTCCCAATATCGGGATTCCCGATTTCCCGAAATGGGAAATCTCATGACACGTGGCCTCCGTCATTCAGACGGTCTAGATCTATTTCGGGGATTTTGCCCGTAATCACTGGGGTTTTAACCCTTGGATATCTCCTGACAGATCCAACGAATGTCGGGTTTTCCAGCCGAGATCTGAGGGCTTAGACGGTTCCTAACTAACTCGAGATTTTGCGTATCGCGATTTCCACACTCCTGTGCAATTCCAAAGGGCTTTAAACCCCGTGCACACTTTCCATATCTAATGGTCATGAGGGTTCACCTTCCCTCCCGAACAAATCCTAAAGCTCCTACACTTATGGTGTGGAGTCCTCTCTCCCTGTGGACTTATACCACACTGGCTGTGGTTTCATAACGCCGCTATACCTCCTGAGCTTAAAAACTCTTCAAGTAACTCCTTGACACTTTGGAGCAAACCATGGTCCGAAATTAGCCTTCCAGACCCAATTTCCGTTCGCATTCTTGGTCCAAAGACTGCTCCACTGGCCCATATAGGCTCAGTGTCGAAACCTTGGCTCTGATACCAAACTGTAGCGCCCCTTTTCTGGCTACCAAGGTTTAAACGCTATTAAGAGAAGGTTATAACACCACTCTAAACATAACTCATACAGGTATTATAGAATGCACACACATTTAAACAATTAAACTCATTTAAGCACAGAGTAAAACATATTATTTATGCTATAATTAACAATCCATAGCATTCCATCTTAATTCATATACACAATAGAAATCATGATAACATAAGAAGTAGAGTCATGCAAAACATGATTGAAACATAATCAAATACTTATCTTTTAACAGTGGTAGAATCCACCAACCAAGTGCAGGCCTTCCACGAACCTCCCAGCCTTAGACCACACTGCTCATCAACTCAACAGTGGGTCACCCCCGAGCTGGGACTAAGCTCCACCCCAAGACAAGGAATCCTAGGCTAGACTGAGGTTACAGGGAAAATAACACACAACCACAAGGAAGGGATTCTCTCCAAGGAACCTCCCACGCTCACTGCCCATAGACCCTCAGTCCCCACATGCCTGTTCCACCCCAGGAGTATACACCTTCTATGTCACCTGGACAGTCCTTCGGCTGCTAATCTCCCTTGCCTTGGGTTATAGGAACAAGCTGGACTAGAAGTTTCCAGGCTCTATGGCAACTACAAGGTTCCTTCCAGGAGTGCTCTCCTTCCTCTGCGCACTCTCTCACCTGGAGGGAGTTTCTCACAGGTCCAACAACCTGTTCTTCCAACTTCAACCACCTCTCTCACCTGGAGAGAGTGTTTCCCCACATGCCTTTTCCACCCCAGGAGTATACACCTTCTTTGTCACCTAGACAGTCCTTCGGCTGCTAATCTCCCTTGCCTTGGGTTATAGGAACAGGCCGGACCGAAAGTTTCCGGGCTCTATGGCAGCTACAAGGTTCCTTCTAGGAGTGCTCTCCTTCCTCTGCGCACTCTCTCACCTGGAGGGAGTCGCTCACAGGTCCAACAACCTGTTCTTCCAACTTCAACCACCTCTCTCACCTGGAGAGAGTCTTGTACAAACTGGCCAACAAGACAAACATGGTCAAACACTACACGTCCACCACAATCCATGGGAATCTAGACATGAACACCCCAGGGTAGCTCCAGACAGGTGCAACAGTATAACTAGGCTTAGCAGGGATGAGACACTTCTGTTTTCTCAATTTGGCAACACATAATAGACTCACATTCTGGATTCTCAAGGATGTGTGATGAGTCGTTCATGTAGGGGTCAATTCAGACTTTCCGGTTTAGAATAAAGAAGGGAGTACCAGCTTTTTCGAACAAACACAGACTCTTTCTCGAAATCAACACAGGCTTCTCATTCTGGGAATGCACACACGGGTTTTCTCAGAGCCAGGCACAAACTTTTTGAATCACAGGGACGCACAAAGGTTCTCTACAGGAGTCGGGTTGGTAGTACTATCCCGGGCTCCATACGCATTCAGACGATCGAGTAGAATGGGGGAGGAACCCTTCTCACGACTCACTTGGCCGTTTTATTCACATGCATCAGAGTTGACACTTGTCACCCATGAAACTGCATGCGTTCCACCAGCATGCATCTCCCTTGCATGTTCTCCCTTTGCCAGAAACTTAGGATAAAACATAAATGCACATGTCTTTTGGGATAATATTAAAATATTATTCCCAGGCTTAATCCCCCTAGGCTTAGTCCCTAGGCTCAACACTTAGCCCCTTTTCCCACCTTCCAGCCCCTAATTCCTTGCCTACCTTATGGATGCTTAGTCCCCCTTCACTCATTTATCGTGGTCGGTCTGCACATGGAAGTGTTTATGTTTTATTAATTGTTCTGTGTGATTACATATACAACAGCAGGCTCCTGGCCTTCAACACTCAGGCTCCCTAGCCTAACAAACACATAAGCCTCCAGCTTATAAAAAAAACTTGTCTCACCAGCCTATAACACATAATTACAATTCATTTCAGAACATGGTTTACAACGGGGCTCTGCCTTGGGGACACTATAGTGTGGAACACCACGTTTGACTGTCATTTTTTTCCATGTTGCTCGAATACCAGAGCGTAGTGAACTTCGCAGCTAGAGGTTCAGATGACCCAATTTCAAGGAAGGTTGCTCCTTTCGACATCTCCCAAGCAATAAAGGCAACGAGGATCAACAACCATCTGAAATGAAACTCGTAGCCCTGATCCTAAGCTTCACGGTAGTCTTTCTCTAACTGGTTGATGAGGTAGCTCACCCAGTTCATTTGTATCCCTTCAATGCATTTTCTTGCAAGGTCGAAAATGAACCTTGTGACTTGCGTGGGTCTGTTCTTCCTGACTAGCTTACAAGCAATCAACTGGTAGGCTAGGTGCACTATGCCATTTTGGATGGAGGCTACCTTGTAGCCTCGCTTCCCCTTCTCCACATTGTCATAGGTGTCTTTGATTCGCTGTGCCAAGGCACGATCTGCAACCTTCTCTGGATAAAATTCTTGAGGGTCTGGTCCTTGCATGCTTAATCCAGTGATCCGATGGATCAACGTCGGATTTACGGTGATGCATATGTCCAGCCATAGATAACCGCCATGGTAGAAATATAGGAGTAGTTTAATGCACATGTTAACCTCTTGATGTCTTCTGAAATGTGGTATCTTCATCACATTTAGGATGGTGGACCACGCGATGTCCATGGTCCAAGGCTGGGGGATTATCTTTGACTTCTTCCCCTTTTTCTTGGTCAATATTTGTGTGGGGAGAGCATGCCATAGTTCTTTGGATCTCCCAAGTTGAAGTCACTAATCTTCAACATCATAATCTGTCCCAACTGTTGTCCAACTACATGTATCCCTTTTGGGATGTATGCAGTGATAAATGTGTAGTCGAAGTCCCTTGGGACACTATCACGACTAACCACGCCAGCCAGAGGTGGGATATAGTCGGGCAGGATAGATGGGATGAGCTTCACATTCACCAAGTCATCGTGATGCTTTCTTCATTTCTCTGTCGTAGTTCTAGAGGGCCTAGATCGACGTGCATTCAATGGAGAGGCTTTCAATCCTCTAGTTGATGAGGCCTGTGCGGCTGTAGAATGTCCTTCTCAGTCATTAAATCTATCATAATTTATTCCACTGAATTTTCCACTGCACTGTTCTCACCCTACATACACGCTCAAGATCGGTTATCTCAGGTAGGTGGACAAATACTCATGGTAATTGAATGGGTGTCGAAGTCTCATTAAGAACTATGCGATAACAATTATTTCTATGTGGGCTCGGGTAATCACTGTTTTCAAAAGTGTTATCGGTTCAACATTCGACGGGATAAATAGACAACGTCGTAACAGATTCCTCCAACAGGTCAAAAATCCTCAATCAATACGATTCCATCTGTTATGGTGCGGTCCCAATGGTCCAATGGTGATATTTTCATCCATGACTTTGTTTCTATCTGTTCCGGAGTGTCGTGATAACGGTCAAGATGCCTCCAATGGTCATATTGCTTCGTCGTGGTGAAGTGCCAATCTATGTTGTTCTGCTATTCTGGTGAAGTTCAAGTTTTGCATATCTTCCTTTTGCGAAGTCTTCTCTGGGACTTCCTACAATTTTTCTAACTTTGCTTTCTTCTTACTGAGATTTCTTGCCTTCTTTCCCGTGATTTGAGTCATTGGGTGCCTCTTTCCCTTTTTATTCTTATTCACTCTTAGCATAGTAACTTCACACTACTGAGGGAATTTCAAATGTTTTGAGTGGACTACCTCCTCTCTTATTATTTCAGGGGTAGGTGCTTGTTTCTGCTGCATGGACGTGTTTTTCAAAATTTCCTGCATTTTCTCAACTTCGACATCTAAGTCTCTAGTCCTCAGTATCTTCGACTTGCCCTCTTTTTCTTCCAGTAAGTCCGCTATTCTCCTAGCCATGAAATCCCTTAGTTCTTTCTTTTTCTGTTCTAGATCCTCCTTTTCTTGTTTCCTTCGTATTTGATCTTTCTCAAACCAGGTTTTTCCTAGCAAAATAGAAAATGGGGCTTTGTTCTCAACAAACTTAACGACCTCGAATTCTTCCTTTGTTGAAGTTCCATGAGCACTCATAGGTATATGGGTAAGTATTCCACATAGGGTTATCATCTCCCCTTTAAACAATCCTATTCCTCCCAATGAAGGAACCAGAGCAGGCTTTCCCAAAATTTCCCAAGTTCTTTCTGTCATGATATTCACTTGTGTTTCCTCATCTAGAACACAGTCTATGTCGAAGTATCCTATTCTTGTTTCTATACACTCCTTCTCTTTCAAGGTCTTTGATAAACTTATATCTCTATAATCATTCAGTGTTTCTTTCATCTGTGATAATATGGTCTCCGATTCTTTCTGGGGTTCTATCATGTTCTTAGTCTCTTGGCCTTTCTCATGGTTTTCTTGTCTCATATTCATCTTTTCAAATTTAGCAATCATTCTAGGGAAATCCAAAACTTCATGGTCCATAGCTTTACAACAAAGACAACTAGGACCTCTACTAGGGAATTCCTTAGCAAGATGTCCTGTTCTTCTGCAACTATAACAAAGAGTTATTCCTCTCTTTCTTTTAAATGATCCCCAACCTTTTCTGTACTGCGCACTAGGATCACAGTAACTAACCTGCAAAAAAATATTTCTAGGGTCCTGCATCCATGTGTTATTCCAAACATTATTTCTATGCATAGGAATAACATATCTTTCACTATTTCTATTCATTTCATATCTTATTTCTTCTAGCTGTGCCCTAGTTTTAAGACTAGGACAAACTCTATCAAGCATACCTAGATCCTTTCTTTCGAAACAAAACTTTTCACTTATATTACCTTTATCAGAGCACGAAGCTTTAAGATCTTACCTCTTTTCTTCAGATTGGACTTCTTTTCTTAGCACAGAGCTCTGCAGTCAGTAGAATATTGTGCACTATAGCAACATATCTACGTACATATCTTTCTCTTCTTCAGTTCCCAACAATCACAGTTTTAGGTCCCGGCAACAGAACCATTTGTTGGCACAGGGGAAGACCCAGGGTTCAGCTCTAATAGTGCACCAACAATCCCTAACTACTGGCCCTTTCGGAAACACCTGTGAAGCAGATGCAGTCTCACCCGAAGTAGAAATAGGGGGTTGCAGGACACAGGTGTCTACAACCAGAGGAAATACAAAGTGGATCCAAAGAAATAAAAACACAGAAGCTATATATCATTTACCAACTTAAACCTACTTTGCACAGTTATATCTCATATCTAACACATGACGCAATAACAGACTAATCAAAAGGAAAAAAAACACAACATCGATCACACAGACAACAAGATATATGTGGTTCACCCTCTCCCTAAGGCTACGTCCACAAAACTGTGTTTCTTCATATTATATGAAAATATACATTTCTATCTGTGCTCTTAGCTTGCAAATCTCCTCTTCTTCTCTCTCTCCTCCTCTCCCCTCCCTACGCACTTGACTGCAGGGTTGATCTTCACACCCAGATGAAGATCTTACAATACTAGAAGGCTCTCACTCTTAGCACTTCTCTCTCTCACAACAATAACCACTCTATCAACAACAATCACAACAACAATAACCCACAACGACTAACGAACACGAACATACAACTCTGAACAAACCCATCCCAGGTCCTCTAGACCTTTATTTATACATTACATGACAAAGTCTAGGTTTTGTAAACCTAGATCCAAAACCCTAGGTCAACTTGACCCACGTCTTCCGGGCTTCACCATCCTGTCTTTCCTTCTTTCCTACGAGGTGCTCCAAAGAATCTATTGGTGGCTTTTTCCACTTGCTAAGTTGTCCATGATCCATATTCCTTGTTGATATGTTCTCCTCAATCTTCTCATCCAACAATTTGTTTTCCCTTACTTCGCTCCTTATTTTCTTCTTCTTTAACCACTTTGAACTGATCTTAGTCAATATTCCTTCTGCGTAGTTCACACTTCGCCTTTTCTCTTCATTTTTCTTTGCTTTCTTTCTTAATCCAAACCCAAGGCCCAACACACGATAAGAAAAAGTACCCCATGGGGTAGTGAATGTGGTTTTATATTGATCCACTGGATAGATTTGGATTTGATTGTATCCATAGAACCCATCCATGAAGGACAAGGCCTCATGGCCGACATAGTCATCGATAATTTGGTCTATGAAAGGCGTTGGGAATTTGTCTCTGGGACAAGCGTGATTGAGATCACGAAATTCGGTACAGACATGAATAGTGCCCTGTTTGTTTTTGACATGGATGCGGTTGGAGACCCATGACGTGTATGTGATGGGGTAGATGAACCCTACAACATCTAGTTTGTCAATTTCGGCTTTGATAGCCACTGCTTTGGATGGGTGTAGTGGGCGTTGCTTTTGTCGTATAGGGGTGATATCTGGCCATGTGTCAATGCGATGTTTGATGATAGAAGGATCGAGTCCGGGCATCTCTTTGTATGACCAGGAAAATATATCCTCTCTTTGTATGACCAGGAAAATATATCCTGGTATTCCTGAAAGAGAGCTTTTTAAGCTATGAGTTCATCAGGGGAGCATTGTTATAACCCTAAATTTCACCAGACATGCATACCTGACATCGGGCCATCTTACTTGTTATCTTTTCCAAGCCATCATTGAAAAACTCTTATAAAAAACCATTGTTTTGAAGGTGTACGCACCTACACCACTACTTACATACACATGCTTGCTGCACCACTACAACCTGCGTACACTCACAAAAAAGCGCGAAAAATGAAAATTGCAAAGGAATACGGGTTTTTGGGCCGTTACCTAACCAGTTGACCGCCCATAGCCAGTCACCCCAACCATTACTATCTCTTTTGGCCTATAAAAGAGGGTGTTGGGGTCCCATTCCAAAGAAGAAGCACGAGAGAATATAAACTTTGCCCATTTCAGTATTCCCCCTTTGCCCCAATATTTTGCAACCACATTGTGAGTTTGAGACATAATTCCTTCTTCCTCCACTGCAAACCCTTGCCATTTACCTAGAGAGAACTGAAGAGGAGAAGAATACATGGAAGCAGTTGGTGCATGGTGAAGAGGAACCCAAGACCGATTTCGAGGAGAAGTTGATGGTCTCATATTGTAAACGACTTTTGTGAGATTAATATAAAGAAATACTTTTTCCGTCCTGCCAAATGATGTCTTAAATCTTTATGATTTGTTTACATTTTTTATTATGATGTCTAACCCACTAATCCATATGTAGAATGCATGCTTGTAGTTTCTTGTTTGTCTTTTGGTGAATGCAGGTTGGCCTTGGGAGGAGATCTACGGTCGAGAAAAAACTAAGCGCAAAGGGATTGACATCGGATGCAGAGTTTAAGGTATGCCTACCGGATCCATATACTTTGTATTTTATGTATGATTGTGGGGTAATGACGAGATAGTTGTTAAAAGTAGGAGACTTTAAGATGGTTAGCTCTGCCTGCACTTTAGAAACTTGGTGTAGTCCATAGAGGGGTTTTCCCACTATAGCAGAATTGGCGACCATACTGGGGAGACCTCTAGGGTTTTTCGGGGATATTATTTTGGGTGCTTTGAATCAATTTATTTACTATTTCTTGAGTTTTTGTAAGCTTATGTGTCTTTAATGGATTTTGGTCATCCATACTAGTACTCCCTGCCTATTCTTGACTGTTGATTTTCATTTTTTTTTTTTTTTTGAGAAGTTATAGAGGTGTATGCGACCTGTAGTGGGCCTGCATGCATACATACGCGCCCTGCCTTTGGACATATCGCATACACACGCAGGTTGTTGAAGTGTCAGTAGCGTGCCTGTGTTGAGAAAAGCCTTTTTAAAGAAGAGGCAGTCATCCTCTTCCCTGTCAGAAGTAACACTTCTCAGGGGTTTTCTTGATCTAGCCCTGGTCTCTGTTATAGCAGTCTATAGCCTAGGTATGAACTCAACATAGCTTTATTTTTATCAAAGATTTCTTGTGTTTTCTTTATTAGGGTTTTTAGACAAGTTTGTGAGTCTGTTCTGATCTGCCTTCTTAGTATTGACAGTGACTCCCTGCAATCTGTGATGGGCTAGAAGTCATTTCTTAGTCTTGACTTGTTGTTATTTTTCCCTTTTTTTCTTTAGAAGAAGAGAAAAGAATTCATTTTTCAAATTTCTTGTTTTGAAGCATAAAACAATAAAAATAAAAAATCTTCATTTCTTTGTTTGGTAAAAGTAGTTTAGGTTAGTTGCTTTATTTACCAAGGAAAAATAAAGTTTTATTAGGTTCTTTATTTGAATGCTTAGGACATTAAGTAGCTCGTAGTCGGGCGAAATCTTGTTTTAATTTTTTTCTTTTTAAATATATGAGAAAATTAGTTACGAAAAAGTTTGGTTAAAGAGTTTAAATTAGCAAATATTTATTTGTGAAGAACTAGTTTGTTTTCAGTTTCATCTTATGCTCTTCTCTTTTGTCTCTTAAAGAAAAACACTAGTTTCACTTCCGTTCCTTTTGATTTAAGACAACCACTAAAATTAACACTTAATTAAAAGTTATTAGACTTTGTGTTTGTAGGGTCCATCAATTTAGTCAAGGCTGGATCTTTGATTTAGGATTGGAGAGGAAACTCTTCAAGGCTACAAAAACAAACATAAGAGTCTGTGCTAGGGAGTGCTTTAAAGTCCAGTAACTGTGAAAGTTATCTGGGACCCCCCTTTAACACAGGGGCTAAACACGAGGTTGTGTGCAGAAAGGTAGTAGAGATAACCCCTCCAAAGCCGGACCAAACGTAGTGGGGAACACATATAGAGGGCTTATCTTGGGATTTCGATGATCGCATTTTCCACGGAGATTCATGGGTCTCGAATCCATTTGAGGTCCTTTGTTGTCTTCTGAAACACTTTCTTTCGATATCCTTGATAGGTTTCAGGCTTGATACCCTGCTCATTGTGGTCCACCTGACTTTCGACTGTACCCTCCTGGTGACTGTTCACGTGTTGGAAACCTAGTTGCCTTTATCTTAGTGACTTACACAAGTGATTGTAGGGGTATACCATGGTACCTAGGGAAGACATCAAGCCACGCTTTGCAGAGTATACCCATAGGGTGCTTCTGTATTCGAGTTTCACTTGCACCGGTAAGTTGCTCTAGAGTTGGCTGGTGTAACTGTTCTTCCAACTAGCTAGTGGTATGCTTGTCTTGTCTCATAGGAGCTTTTTCTAGTGTGTGTTGGTATTTAACGTTAAAAGAAATCCCTAGTGTGTCATTGATCTTCTCACACTATGGAGTATCAGGAGCTCCGTTGGTCATGAATGCTTCTTGGGCTGCCGCTGGTTGATCTGGAGCCACCCCTACCATCGATAAGGCGAAGACTAGACCAGCAAGGGTCTTTTGAGGTGACTGGGCCATAGGAAAATGAGCCCAACTCACCTCCAAGAAGAGAACATTTGAATCCAGAGGATTCAACCATTTTTGACCTTGGAGTGGAAGCTCCTGGTCCATTTAACCCTTCAATCATTGATGTATCGGTGCCCATCATTGTACAGGTTAATCCTTACAAGTGTCAGGTAGTGTCACAAGAAGCGATGAAAACAAATGATGCTACTTCTCCAGGGAATACTCATACTCCCTCTATGACTATCACTATAGGGGGTTTTCCACCTCCTAACCAACTGTCATGGTTATGTACCACTACGGTCTCGACTGCCTCTACCTTAGGCAATGGTCTAACTCCGTCAATGGCGGCGATCACTGCTCCTTTCACCCAGAGTGAGACAGGCCCTCCATTTTAATACGAGATACTTGGCTTTGATACAAACTCTTTCCTTTCCTACTCCACTCCACAGAATTTAGGTATGGGGGCACGGAGCTCAAAAACTCCTCTGCAAGGATCCATGGGGGGCACTTCTACTCTCTATAATGCTTTCCCTTACAAAGGGGGTCATATACCTCCTTCCTCCCCTTCTCTCGGCGGTGCTCACCAACACTCCGTCAGGCTGAACATAAACTATAGTTCGTTTGGAGCAGGTAGTCAAGGAATTCCTTCTTATAGCATGATGGTAGGTTCAATGATGTTCTCTTTGTTCAGTGTGTTTGGTAACAATGCTTTCTCGTCAGTTGCTGTCTCAACCAGGGGAAACCTTTATTTTGGATCAAAGAATCCTACGCGGGGTACTATTCCTATGCATGGGGCACACACTTCTCAAGGACCTTGGAATCCCTAGTAGGGATCAGTTCCCTCGTCAGGGATGCTGACTAGGGGAAACCCCTTCCATAGCCAATGGAACCCCGGGCAAGGCTCATGACCTATCCCCATCGGATTGGTAGGGGGAAACCTTTTTCAGAATCCTTGGAATACAACACAAGCCCAACCCTCCACATCCTACTATGGGAGTCAACCGATGACATATTAATAAGAGAAGAATCTGTACACTGGTCACGACCATGGTTTTTACTAGAACCCTAGCCAGAAACCCAACTTTTCCTGGCAACCTAGTGCTAGCCAAACTCCAGGCTCCTTTTTCCCTAGTTATACCCAACAACCCAAACTTTCATTTCTGAAAACTTTTCATTTTCTAGACTTGTCAAGGTTACTAAATGACCCTATCTGTCATGATCCGTGTTGGCCTCCTATGCCGACCAAGTTTCCTTTGGAAATTCCAAAGTTCGAAGCTAAGACTAATGAAGATCCAGGCGATCATGTGACTACCTTCCATATATGGTGCTCGTCCAACTCATTGAGAGATGACTCCATACAGTTGTTTTTGTTTCAATGCACTCTTATTGGGAGTGCGACGAAATGGTACATTGAGCTCGATCACTCAATATACTCTTCCTTCGGCGAATTGGCAATGGATTTCTTAAACCATTTCCAATTACCTGTGAGATACGCTGCCAACACTGAATTGCTGGCCAACTTTGAGTAGACAAAAGCGGACCATATCTCATATCACATCCAAGAATGGAGACACCGGAAGAGTTTGATAAAAGTACCAGTCCCACCATAATTCTTTCTTGAGTGGTTCCTTAAGTCTTTTTTACCATAGTTATCCAAAGATGTTGCAACGTCAGGGGTATTTTAAGAAGAAGCGATAATGAGAGCTCAACAACTAGAGTTGATTTACTCTCAGTCTGGTTTACTTTATGAAATTTTTCCATATGCACTACAGTCGATACTTGACAAGACCAGACATATATCTGGACCACATGCCAATGGTATTGTTGGTTTAGTACAAATGAAGCTTGCTGATCAGCTGTTGAATCAATTGCAACAATTTTTGATACAACAGACAGCGGCCATCCAGACCAGTATTCGACTACTCCCCCTACCCAAACATCAGATGTACACAATGTGCAATAAACAAACCCAAAGGCCACCCAGCAGCCTGACAGAAAGAAGAAACAACAAAATAAGGGTAAGGGGGATAAGAAACCTACCAATATTGTTGGCGGGGGAAACACAGAAAAGAAGAAGTTGAAGTATCTGTATAATATTTTCACGAAAGACCATCCGACTCACCAATTCCCTCGGCTTGGGGAGGCCCATAAGTTATTGGCACAGTAGCAACATACCGTGTTAACGAAACCATTTCCACATGGGAAAAATTTAACCCAAGCCTCTTCGAAAGCGGAAGGGGGTAGTCAGGGACCCCCTCTGTCTTCGATTAATCCTTCGTCCGTGAATGTGTACATGATGAAAGGTATCATTGATATAGCAACTAGGACACGCGACTATGGAATGCCAAACACCTCTGAGAAGGTTAAAGAAGCCGAAAACCAACCTCTTCCTCTCCAGATTGAGAAGACGTTGGGAGAAACAATGACACGCATCCCAAATGGTGCTTTCAAGAAAGATTCCCACAATCCAAATGCAAGGGCCACCTAGAACTACTCTATGGTGGAGGATTTGTCTCAAACCCCTTGTGAAATGTCTGCTTTGGAAGTCCTCCAGAGCTGCCCTTCCCAGAAAAAGGCTTTGTTAGCTGCCTTAGGATTTGCTGAGACTTGTAATCCGAGAATGATCATGCTTGATACAACCAAATTAAAACCTCGTCTCCCTTACCACGTGGCATTTCAGATAGTAGTGGCTTACACCACGAAAACTGTTACTTAGAACATTTTTCGCACGGTGGTTGATGAGGGTGCCTTGACATGTGTGATGTCTTTGGCATGTTGGAAGGTCATTGGCCAACCCATTTTGTCTCCATCACCTACTCTTCTTACCGCTTTCGACGATCATTCATTCCGACCACATAGAATCATCCCCTCTTTCTCGTGCAATTAGGGGGGAAGATTGTGTGTGTCGAGGTTGAAGTGGTCGATGCGTCTCTTGACTACAATCTCTTGTTAGGAAGGAGTTGGACCTATGCTATGAAAATGGTGGTCGTGACATTTTTTTGGGTCTTGTTGTTTCCACATGAGGGTCGGATCCTGTCCATTAATCAGTTATTCTTCTCCCGTCCTGACCCTTCATCGGGGGTATCCACGGTCCCAATGATTGATAACCCTCAACCCGTCATCGTCAAATCTTTCAAATCTCATGGACTCTTCCTTCCCCATCAGCCATGATGGAAGGGACAGAGCACCATGGCATGGCCATTCCTTTGTCCACGGTTGAAGTTGCGTACTCTATAGTCCAACAAGATTACGTCGACCCAGATCGTACTCCTGCACAGGAGTTAGATCCAGTTCTTGAGCCTATTTGGGCTCAAATTTCCCTCACCGATAATGAATATTTAGACTTGGTCTTTCCCTTGGACAAGGAGATTATTGAGTCAATGACTAGTCCAGACAAACCCTGGGATGATCTCCATCATAGATCTTATTTTCTCCCAGAGTTAAGAAGAATTGAAGCAGGAGAATTCACTCTGACTATGATTGGATATAGGTCTTGTCCTATCAATCCTTTGGCTACGCACTTTGTTTACGCTGAAGGTGTTGGATCCGGAGGTCACCCTTGGATTGCTAGCAGGAGCAGAGCTCGACGCCCATCAGTTTAATGTCACGATTTGTTTAAAGGGTGATCAAATGGAGAAAAACTCGAAACAACATTGTGTCAACTCAGAAACCAGGCCAGGCATGCATGAACGAGTGAGGTCTGATAAACTTCAAACAGTGAGTCGTAGTAAAAGGCGAGCAGGTGGAAGACTTATGCAAGAAGGGTGAGAAGGTCTATCACATACATCAAGTTTGTAACAGACTGGAGGAGACAGCATTCAAACACAAAGTCACTTTATATTCAAATACAGAAAACCAGAGAGTACAATAATGCCACGACAAATCCTTTATCATAACATAACTGCAAAAATCCACGTGAATCATTCAACTGTGAACACTCCGGCATGAGATGAAACAAAGATGTAAAAGAAGAACTGTTTGTCATAAACCAAGAAGTCTCAAACACAGAGGCATAACCAGGAA
>JZKD02S1595699.1:448421-470575 GCA_000966675.3 Picea glauca
TTGATCCGGGCACGCCGATCTGAGCCATTGGAGAGGTGCGCCCCCGATTCCGGACCCCCCCCCGGCTTAAAGGTAGAAAGGCAAGGGGGGTCCGGAATCCAACGCGCGCCGTTGATCCGGGCGCGCGAATCTGGACCGCTCGGACTTGCTCGTTGCTTACCATGGGCACATTATCGCTCAAAACTTAGGACAAATGGGTTTTTAACCCCTTCTCTTGCTATCTAATCCCTTTTATAGGAAATTTTGCTAACAGAAGGAAATATGGAAACCATTGCTAAAACGATACCTATCGATATCTCCAGAACCCCTAGCGTCATGGATAATGTCTTCGTCGAAGCGGACTGCTCTCCTGAGGAGATTCAAATCTACAAGGATTTATTTAAATAATTTTGAGACGTGTTTTCCTGGTCTTACGAGGAAATGCCAGGCATAGATCCAAGAATCGTTGAACATGAAATCATGACATATCCTGACGCTAAGCCATTATGACAGAAGATTCATATGGTTAATCCTAAGAAAGAAGCAGCTATTAAGGCTGAAGTAGAGAAACTACTCAAAGCTAGCTTCATCTACCCCATCCAATTGACTCAATGGGTGTCAAATATCGTGCCAGTCAAGAAAAAATAGGGTATGATTCACGTATGTACGAACTTCCGTGATTTGAATAAGGCCTGTCCAAAGGATAATTTCCCCACACCATTTATTGACCAAATAGTCGATGAATGGACAGGTTGCAAGGACTTTTCTTTCATGGATGGTTTTTTAGGATACAATCAAATATAGATCAAACCCGAATACCAACACAAAACCACTTTCATTTGTCTATGGGGTGCATTTTCTTATTGGAAGATGCCTTTTGGTCTGAAAAATTCTGGAGCTAATTTTCAGTGGGCCATGTATTTTGTTTTCCATGATCTCAAACATGTAGTCAAGGATTATCTTTATGATTTAGCATCACGATCTCATAAGAGAGTTGATCATCCCACACACCTCCAACTCATCTTTGAGCGATGTCGCTACTACCGGATTCGCTTAAATCCAAACAAATGATTTTTTTTCATAACGTCGGGTCATCTGCTAGGTTTCATAGTTTCAACAATAGGGATCATGGTCAATCCTCTCAAGGTTGAGGCAATAGTTCAGTTGCCTCCCCCATGCACAGTCCCTTAACTTCAGAGTTTACAGATAAAAGTGAACTTTTTACGACGTTTCATCGCAAACTATGCCGAGATCACAAAGGGATTCATGCGTTTACTAAAGAAAGAAATTCCTTTTAATTGGGACAAATCCACTCAACGCTCTTTCGAAGCGTTGAAACACGCTCTCACGTCTGTCCCTCTGCTTCGGCCACCCAACTATAATAAATATTTCTTATTGTACTTGGTCACTGCAGAGTCAACCATTGGTATGGTCTTTGTTCAGGAGGATGATTTAGTCTCAGAATACATGATTTATTACCTGAGTCGAGGCCTGGTTGGACCGAAACTCAATTATTCCCACGTTGAAAAAATTGCGTTGGCAGCAATTCATGTTGTTCAATGGTTTTGTCATTATATCTTGTTTCGCAAGACCACGATCATTGTCATTGTGAATCCATTTCAATACGTGTTGACACGACGTGTAATTGGCAGAAATATTAGTAGATGGATAGTTATCCTTCAAGAATTCGACTTGGATTTTGTTTTGGTGAAATCCAAAAATTTGTTGGTCTTCGCAGAACTCATATCGGAACCTTTGGTCGAATCAGGTGATGTTATACCCAAGGAGTCACATATTAAAGGAGACATGTTTTTGATCGTGTCTTCGAACCCTTGGTATAGATATATACTAGTCTATCTCTAGACTTTGAAGTGACCCACCTCTGCTTCTCGTGATGAGCATCACTGTATACGCCATCAAGCCAAGAACTATCTCATATTCGAGGACACTCTGTATCATTGAGGTGTAGACTGCATCCTTTGCCAGTGTCTCACTCATGAAGAAGTGGAAATCATGCTTAACAATTGCCACACTGGAGCATGTGGCGGTCATTTGTCTGTGTTGGAAACAACCCAAAAGATTCTACAAGCTGGTTACTTTTGGCCAAAATTAATCAAAGATTGTTTTGAATCGGTCAAGAAGTGCCACCCGTGTCAGATCTTCTCTAGGAAGATGAGGGCACACCCCGCTCCCATGTTTCTCATCATCACAGTTGGTCCCTTCACCAAGTGGGGGATTGATTACGCTACATGCAACCCCCCTTCAGCAAGGGGGATCCATTATATCATCGTAGTAGTAGACTACTTCACGAAGTGGGTCGAAGCTATGCCAATGTTTAAAGATGATGGTGAGACAACAACTCTCTTTTTGTTTAACCAGATAATAGCAAGGTTCGGTGTCCTGAGAGAGATTGTCACTGACCATGTTAGTCACTTTCAGAACAAAATGATGTCTGAGTTAACGTAAAATCTTGGGTTGAGGCAATAAAATTCGTCACCCTACTACCCACAAGGGAATGGTCAGGTGGAAGCTATGAATAAGTCCCTTAAGACTATCCTACAACGAATGATCAATTCGGCTAAGTCAAATTGTCATTTGATGTTGTACTCGGAATTATGGGCCTACTGAACATATATTAAGAATGAAACTGGTTTCTCCCCTTTCAAACTCATTTATGGGTTGGAAGCAATCTTACCTATAGAGTGCGAGATCCCATCTCTAAAGTTGGAAATACAGTTATTTCTAGACACTTCACCGCTTGAAGAGTGTTTACTATATCTTGAGCAACTCAATGAGAAGTGTCGGGATGCAGCCTTGGCTAATGAGGCTCACAAACAAAAAGTCAATTGTTAGTATGATCAGTTTGTTCATCCTTAGATTTTGTCTGAAGGCGACCTTGTCCTAGTCTATGACCAAGATAAGGATCCCCTCGGGGCAGGAAAGTTCAACCCCATGTGGTTCAGACCTTTCATTGTGATGGAGGTTCTAAACAAGGTCGCTTATCGTTTGGTGGACTTTGAGGGAAATTCTTTGGTGGAGCCTAGAAATGGGATCTACCTCAAGAAGTATTAATCGTAGGTGGGTTGCCTTGGGTGACTTCTTGTACATATGTATAGTTCTTATACATTTTTCTCTTTTAGTTTTTGTCTTTTTGGTTTTATGGACGTGTCATTTTTTATGTCATATTTTTCACTATGGTAGATGTCAAGTGAATCAGAGGTGTTCATTGGGTTTGCAAACGACGCTAGCCGACACACTCGGAGGCTTGCTTCCGTAGCTTGGGTGATTTTCACACCTCAGGGCTAGTTGCTATCTTCAGGACGTATATGTTTAGGTGATTCCGCAAACAATGTCATCGAATACATCACAATCTTAGAGTTGCTTCATGATGCTTTGTCGCATGGTATCTCTCACCTCCGGGTCTACTTAGATGCTCAATTGGTTGTTTCCCAGTTAAATGGGGTTTACCACGTTTATGATCCTACTCTACACCGACGGTTCCTTAGGGTATGTCTCTTAGAATGAATCTTTGATTACATTACGTATATCCATGTTCCTAGGAGATTGAATCAAATCACATATACTCTAGCTAATCATGTATTAGATTGGCACATTGCACACATGTAAGAAAAAGCACACACACGCACATGTAAA
The DNA here is from genome assembly GCA_000966675.3 of Picea glauca. Lineage (NCBI taxonomy): Eukaryota > Viridiplantae > Streptophyta > Pinopsida > Pinales > Pinaceae > Picea > Picea glauca. Next base: position 452,055 of record JZKD02S1595699.1, read on the forward strand.
TACATTTGTAAAATAGATGTAATCCATAAGACATAAAAATATGTAAATATGCATATATATATCGAAAATATCAGAGTACATGGGTGGGCGCAAGTGCCTCAAAAATATGTTCAATAAGAGTCATGGGGCTTATGCCCTCAAAAATATACAAAAGGTGCCCTCGACACGTGATTAGTCTAGCCTAGCTAAGTGTGGGGCTTGTTGGCCTTGCCATAATGAACAACGACGTTTTCCAAACACCGGAAAAGCTAGACCCAGGTTCATGGTACCCCAACTACGTGAGGTTGCATCATTGGTGGTAGATCCTCGATCTCTGCCATAGGGACTGCAGAGTGAGCGCAATGAGGTTCCGCTCCACCCATCTCAATACTCTCTCAGCCTCTCTGGCTAGAGGCCCCCCTGCTGCTATTGTTGGTCCAGTGGTTGCAGCTTGTCCTGCCTCTGGTTAAGGATGCCACCTAGTCCTCGAGAAGTCTGTTGGACGCACTAGTCCCACATCTGTACATAATAGATACATAAGTGTCAGATACTCTGGTATACAAAAAAAAAATGATATATATAAAAATAAATAAAAATTAAATAACTCTGAAAAACAAACTTACCCATCCCTCCTTGCTCTGCTCCGGGAGGTATAGGCATACCAGGATCTCTAGAAAAGTTGATCCCAGCATAGGGGCAGTCCTTTATTGCTGGAATCTGTCATTCCCACTAGTCAAAAAATTTGTCATCAAAGGCCTCGATGGTCCTCCCTCCCCCCTGTCACAACAACAATGTCGCCCATATGCATAATGATGGGAGAGAGGCCACGTGCCCTCGTATCGTCTCTCAAGGACTGAGACTGGGTACCCTCTCAAAGAAAAAAGAACATAAAATAGTCTCAAACCCGAAGTTTCGGTGTTCCTGTATCCGACACTCTGTTAGCGTTCTCTTCATGCAATCTAGCATGGTTGTACTCCAGTCGAAAATCTGTGCATTTAAGCACTTCACCGCACAATGCATGTGCGCACAGGAGGCCTGATGTAAAGCTGTGGATCCAGTGATCCGCCCAATGAGTAGAACTATCACTTTTAGTGATAGGTTGTTGATCTTGTGTATAGGCACCTGAGAACCTACTTTCTCAGTACCAACCTCGCAATGGGATCCAAAAAACTCCTCAATGTTGTGAGGCTCGGGGGGAAAAATACGCAAGTTGACTGGATCCCCTCTCCTCAAGAGACTAGTCAAGAAGTAAATGTATTCAGTCGTTGGAGTCAACGACTTCCCCTTGAGCATAAATGCCTCAGCATCAGGATGCCAGTAATCTATCAAAGCATTCAACAACCTGGGTTGTGCCCTCATGAATGGACACTGGAAGAATTTTAACAACCCACATTGTGATAAAACAACGACAGCAGCATGGTCTTCTAAGACCAAAAAATCAATGTCCTCATGCTCCCTCCCTCTCCAATGAACATACATCCTGCAAAATGACAAAGTCATGGGGATTTAACTCTTGCTTTTTATTTTTTCCACTCATTGGAAGGTGTACGCGGGCTGTCTTGGCGACAGTCGCGTGTGTACGCGGGAAAATTATCTTCTTCCTGCATGCACACGTTGGTTGTGCTTGGACAACTCGCGTACACGTAGGGCCAACCTCTTGACAAGCCAGTTCCCCCTAAAAAACAAAAAGAAATGAAAAAAGGAAGAATATAAATGTAGGAGGGGCTAGTTTGTTCTTACTTGGTCCAAGAGGAAGTTCTTTGCGTCCATTGAAGCTCCCAGAATCAACTCTTTTGGAAAAGGGGTGTTTTTTACTTTTTTGTCAATTCTCAATTCACAATAGTGATAATGAGCTGTCATCTTCTATTTATAGACTTTTTGGCCATTTTTTGTCATTTTTTGGTCCCTTTTGTCATTTTTTCTAGCTTGAAAATCATTAAGTATGGTTCTTGAGTTTCTTTTGGATGATTATGATACGTGTTACTTTGGGTATTGGGAAACTTTTTTAGAGTTGGGTCATTTTTAAAGGTCTTTTGGTAAAAAGTTGTATTTTCAAATTTTTGCATCTAAGTTAGGATTCCACCTCCACTTTCTGCATCTCGTTTTCTTTTTAGCTTTTCCATAGGATCGATCCCACCGAATTGCGACACAAAACCCTCACTCCTGCTCTAGAAGTGTCGTAATTTAGTGGTAGAGCCTACCTTCACATGGATTCCCTAGGTAGATCTTGGTTGCATTTTTGGTGTCCATGTCGTCGCTAATGATTATAGGCTCGACAGTCCTTTTTAGTTGTTCATGATTATGAGTTTGAGCCTCACTTGCACGACTCATTATCAATTTTTACCTCACCCTCGGGACTCGCAAAACAATGGGTCTTATTTTAAGCCCTTTTCATACCCTCTAAACATGAAAAGATTATCGAGCGATCTTGTTGTCCTTCACGCTCGCCAAACCAAAATTCGAAGGCGCATTTGTCCGACGGTAGTTTACCCCTTTTTCGGTCTGGACGGTCAAATGTATGAACAAAGGTATACTCTAGGGACCTCAGTTCTCTAGAAGAGTATTCTCAGGTATAAATTTAACCCTTTTTCGGGCCTGAGGGACTAAATTTACGAAAAAGGAGCCCCCACGGAGTCCATAGTTAAGCTCTTTTCAGACTCCCTAAAATTGAAAAGATTGTCAAGTGACCTTGTTTCTTCACGCTCATTAAATTGGTCAAGAAGAACATCCCTGACAAAGTCCATAGTTAAGCTATTTTCAGACTCCTTAAATATGAAAAAATTGTCGAGTGATATTGTCTTTGTCACAATCCTTAAAATGGTTTTGAATAGACATATTTTCGGTGCTAGTTTACCCCTTTTTCAAACCGACTAGACTACCTTCGAAAAAGGTACTCCAGTAGAGTCTTCTTTTACACTTTTTCAAACTCTCTAAAAATGAAAAACCGACGAGCTTACCTTCTCTAGGATTATTAAAGTTACATCGAAGAACATTCTCATTGTGTCTTATTAATCACATTTGAATCTCTGTGTCTTTGGTCTAATGCTGGATCCATGTTTCTCTCAACTGAACCATCTAAAACATGCCTTATTCGCAAGCCTTGTAGCACTTTGCCTCTACGTCTTGACACCTTGACCCATGGAGGATTTTTCTTGAGTGTCCTTTTCCTGCATATGTGTCCTTTCTCTGAGCATCAGTGTGTTCCTTACACTTGGAATTGGTATGTCTGCAACACTCGTTCCTCCTTTGTAACGTAGCATTCTTTTATTCTTTTTCAAGCTTTCCAAAATTATTGAAAAAGACAAAAAAATCAAATATACCCCAAAAAGAGGAAGGGAAAAGTATTTTCTTTTTGTTGACAACACAATGAGTCACCCTTGGATGAAGCACATCCTTTCATTTGTTCGTCCAGATCTAAAATTCAATATGACCTTAGGAAGTTGTTCTCTCTACATAGATTTGTGTCCTCCTCTGTTTGGTTATCCTTCCAAACACATGGAGAGTTCATGTTGCCTCCTGCATCGTGAACTTATGTCAATGCCATGTTGCCTGAGTCTCATCATTTGTCGTGCTTTTTTCCAAGGAAAGTTTTACTAAACTTAAGTTGGCCCTTCTGCAGTTTGTCTCTTGTCCTCATACCTAGCTACCCCGAAAGTCTAATCAAGTCCTTGCTCAAAATCAATGAAATTCTCTGCCTAATCATCAAGATCCTCTTGTATGTTCCCTACGAGCCATCAAAGACCTCTGGGTAGTGAAGTTGTACACTGATATTACACTCCTACCTGAGTTTTGAAGATTTTGAAGTTGTTTCTTGAGCTCTGAAGACCTCATCTCTAACCATCAGGTGTCATTGACTTCTTGAAGATGGATACTATACATGTATATTTTTTTATTTTGAGATGTAGATTCGCTGTGTACTGCTCACAGCTACACTTTATATAGTTATATGACATGGATATGCAGTGTATTTGATTGGAAGCCATGATTTTATTTCATCCCGCGCATGGGTATGCCCGCCTCGGTGAGACAAATGGTTATTTTGCATATGGCACCTCCTGAACTCTGGTCTTTGGACTCACTCGCTCCATACGTCGGTGAATATTTCTAATGTATTTTGGCCATCAGATGCTCTTCTGACCTCACACATTAGGGGGCATCTTATAACCCTAAATTGCACTAGACATGCATACCTGGCATCAGGCCATCTTACTTGCTATTTTTTCCAAGCCATCACTAAATAACTCTTCTAAAAAACCATTATTTTGAAGGTGTAGGCGCCCTACACCACTAATTCCCATGTACACATGCTTGCTGCACCACTATAGCTCGTGTACACTCACAAAAAAGCGTGAAAAGTAAAAATTGCAAAGGAATATGGGTTTTTGGGCCGTTACCTAACCAGTTGACCGCCCATAGCCAGTCACCCCAACCGTTACTATCTCTTTTGGCCTATAAAAGAAGGTGTTGGGGTCCCATTCCAAAGAATAAGAACGAGAGCATAGAAACTCTGCCCATTTTAGTATTCCCCCTTTTCCCCAATATTTTGCAACCACATTGTGAGTTTGAGCGAGAATTCCTTCTTCCTCCATTGCAAACCCTTGCCATTTCCCTAGAGAGAACTGAAGAGGAGAAGAATATGTGGAAGTAGTTGGTGCATGGTGAAGAGGAAACCGGGACCAATTTCAAGGAGAAGTTGTTGGTCTCATATTGTAAACGACTTTTGTGAGATTAATATAAAGAAATACTTTTTCCGTCCCACCAAATGATGTCTTAAATATTTATGATTTGTTTACATTTTTTATTATGATGTATAACCCACTAATCCATATGTATAATGCATGCTTGTAGTTTCTTGTTTGTATTTTGGTGAATGCAGGTTGGCCTTGGGAGGAGATCTGCAGTGGAGAAACAACTAAGTGCAAAGGGATTGACACCAGACGCAGTGTTTAAGGTATGCCTACCAGATCCCTATACTTTGTCTTTTATGTATGATTGTGGGGTAATGACAGGATAGTTGTTAAAAGTACGAGAATTTAGACGGTTATCTGTGCATGCACTTTAGAACCCTGGGGTAGTCCATAGAGGGGTTTTCCCGCTATAGCAAAATTGGCGACCATACTGGGGAGACCTCTAGGGTTTTTTGGGGATATTCGTTTAGGTGATTTGAATCAGTTTATTTATTGTTTCTTGAGTTTTTGTAAGCTTCTGTGTCTTTAAGGGATTCTGGTCTTCCAACCAGTACTCCCTGCATGTGCTTGACTGTTGGTTTTCATTTTTTTTTATAAGTTACAGAGGTGTACGCAGCCTGAAGTGGGCCTACACGCGTACATACATGCCCTGCCTTTGGATATCTCGCGTACATACGCAGGCTGCTAAAGTGTCAGTAACGTTCTTGTGTTGAGAAAATATTTTTTAAAGAAGAGGAAGTCATCCTCTTCCCTATCAGAAGTCACACTTCTTAGGATTTTTCTTGATCTAGCCCTGGTCTCTGTTATAACAGTTTGTAGCCTAGGTCTAACCTCAGCATAGCTTTATTTTTATCGAATATTTCTTGTGTTTTCTTTATTAGGTTTTTTAGACAAGTTTGTGAGTATGTTCTGATCTTCCTGCTTGGTATTGACAGAGACTCCCTACAATCTGCGATGGGCCATAAGTCATTTCTTGGTCTTGACTTGTCGTTATTTTTCCCTTTTTTGCTTTAGAAGAAGAGAAAAGAATTCATTTTTCAAATTTCTTGTTTTGAAGCATAAAACAATAAAAAAAAAAATATTCATTTCTTTGTTTCGTAAAAGTAGTTCATGTTAGTTGCTTTATTTACCAAGGAAAAAGAAAGTTTTCTTAATTTTTTTATTTGAATACTTATGAAATTAAGTAGCTCGTAGTCGAGCGAAATATTGTTTTAAGTTTTCTCTTTTTAAAGATATGAGAAAAGTAATTATGAAAAAGTTTGGTTAAAGAGTTTAAATTGGCAAATCTTTATTTGTGAAGAAGGAGTAGTTTGTTTTCAGTTTAATCTTATGCTCTTCTCTTTCATCTCTTAAAGAACACCATTGGTTTCATTTCCATTCCTTTTGACTTAATACAACCACTAAAATTAACGCTTAATTAAAAGTTATTAGACTTTGTGTTTGTAGGGTCCATCAATTTAGTCTAGGCTAGAGCCTTGATTTAGGATTGGAGAGGAAACTCTTCAAGGCTACAAAAACAAACATAAGAGTATGTGCTAGGGAGTGCTTGAAAGTCCAATAACTGTGAAAGTTATCCAGACCCCCCTCTAACATAGGGGATAAAAATGAGGTCATGTGCGGAAAGGTAGTGAAGATAACCCCTCCAAAGCCGAACCAAACGTAGTGGGGAATGCATATAGAGGGCTTATCTTGGGATTTCATTGATTTCATTTTCCACGGAGATTCATGGGTCTCAAATCCATTTGAGGTCCTCATTCATCTTTCAGAACACTTTATTTTGATACCCTTGATAGGTTTTGGTCTTGATACCCTGCTCATTGCGGTCCACCTGACTGTTGACTGTACCCGCCAGGTGACTGTTCGCACATTGGAAACCTAGTTGCTTTTATCTTAGTGACTTACACAGGTGACTACAGGGGTATACTGTGGTACTTAGGGAATACTCCGGGCCACGATTTTCAGAGTATACTCGGAGGGTGATTCCGTATTCGAGTTTCACTTGGACCGGTAAGTTTTTCTAGTGTTGGTTGGTGTTACTATTCTTCCAACTAGCTAGTGATCTGTTTGTCTTGTCTCATAGGAGCTTTTTCTAGTGTGTGTTGGTATTTAACTTTAATAGAAATCCCTAGTGTGTCATTGATATTCTCACACTGTGGAGGATCATGAGCTCTGTTGGTCGTGAAGGCTTCTTGGCTTGCCACCGGTTGATCTGGAGCCACCCCCGCCATCGCTAAAGCAAAGACTAGACCAACAAGGGTCTTTTGAGGTGATCGGGTCATAGGAAACTGAGCCCAACCCATCTTTGATAAGAGAAAATTTGATTCCAGAGGAACCAACCATTTCTTACCTTGGAGCGGAAGCTCTTGGTCCATATAACCCTCCAATCATTGATCTATCAATGCCCATCGTCGTACAGGTTAATCCTTATGAGCACCAGGTAGTGTCACAAGCAGCGATGATGACAAATGTTGCTACTTCTTTAGGGAATACTCATACTCCCTCTACGGATGTCACTACAGGGGGTTTCCCGCCTCCTAACCAACGATCATCGGTATGGACCACTACAGTATCGATCACCTCTATCTTAGGAAATGGTTTGATTTTGTCTATGGTGGTGATCACTGCTCCTTTCACCCAATAGTGCGACAGGCCCTTCGTTGTCATACGGGATGCCTGGCTTCGATACAAACTTTGTCCTTTCCTACTCCACTCTACATACTTTAGGTCCAGGGGTAGGTAGCTCAAATGATCCTCTGTAAGGATCCACGGGGGGGCACTTATGCTCTCTATAACTCTTTCCCTTACGGAGGGGGTCATATACCTCCTTCATCCCCTTCGCTCGATGGTGCTCACCAGCACTTCGCTGGGCCGAACATAAATTATAGTTCATTTGGATAAAGTATTCAAGGACTTCCTTCTTATAGCATGCTAGTAGGTTATATTCTATTCTCTTTGTTCGACACTTTTGGTAACAATGCTTTATCATTAGCTGCAATCTCAGCTGGGGGAAACCCTGGTTTTGGATCACAGAATCCTACGCAGGGTACTATTCCTACGCAGGGGGAACACACTTCTCAAGGACCTTGGAATCTGTGGTAGGGATCAATTCCCTCGTTAGGGATGCCGACCGGGAGCAACCCCTTCCATAGCCAATGGAACCTCGGGTAAGGCTTAGGACCTATGCCCCTCGGATCGGCAAGGGGCAACCATTTTCAGAATCCTTGGAATACAACGCAAGCCCAACCCTCCACATCCTACTACGGGAGTCAGTCGATGACATCTCAATAAGCATAGATCCATACATTGGTCATGACCATGGTTTTTACTAGAACCCTGGCCAACAACCCAACTTTTCCTGGCAACCTAGTGCCAACCAAACTCTAGGCTCCTTTTTCCCTGGTTATACCCAATGACCCAAACTTCCATTTCTGGAAACTTTGCATTTACCAGACTTGTCAAGGTTACTAGAGACCTTATCTATCATGATCCGCGTTGGCCTCTTGTTCCAACAAAGTTTCCTTCAGACATTCCAAAGTTCAAATTTAAGCCTAATGAATATCCAGACGATCATGTGACTACCTTCCATCTATGGTGCTCATCCAACTCATTGAGAGATGACTTTGTATAGTTGCGTTTGTTTCAACGCACTCTCATTGGGAGTGCAGCAAAATGGTACATTGAGCTCGACCACTCAAGATACTCTTCCTTCGGTGAATTGGCAATGGATTTCTTAAACCATTTCCAATTACCTGTGAGATACGACGCCGACACCGAATTGTTGGCCAACTTTGAGCAGACAAAAGGGGGCCATATCTTAGATCACATCTGAGAATGGAGATGCTGGAAGAGTTTGATAAAAGTACCAATCACACTAGAATTCCTTCTTGAGTGGTTCCTTAAGTCTCTGGTACCACAGTTATCCAAAGATGTAGCAACGTCGAGGGTCTTTTCAGAAGAAGAAGCAATAATGAGAGCTCAACAACTAGAGCTGATTTACTCTCAGTCTAGTTTACTTTACAAAATTTTTCCAGATGCACTGTGGTCGATACTTGACAAGACCAAACAGATATCTGGACCACATGCTGATGGTATTGTTGGTTCAACACAAATGAAGCCCGTTGATCAGTTGTCGAATCAATTGCAGCAATTGTCGATACGGTAGAAAATGGCCAGCCAGACCACTGGTTCGATTGCTCCCCCTACCCAAACATCGGATGTACACAGTGTGCAATCGACAAACCCGAAGTCCACCCAGTATCCTGATGGAAAGAAGAAATATGGAAAGAAGGGTAAGGGGGATAAGAAACCTACCAATACTCTTAGCAAGGGAAACACAAAAAAGAGGAAGTTGAAGTATCTGTATAATCTTTGCATGGAATACCATCCAACTCACTAGTGCCCTCGGCTTGCGAAGGCCCAGAAGTTATTGGCACAGCAGCAGCCTGCTGTGTTAATGAACCCATTTCCACATGGGCAAAATTTAACCCAATCCTCTTCGAGCACGGAAGGGGGTAGTCAGGGACCCCCTTCGTCTTCGAATAATCCTTCATCCACAAATGTGTAAATGATGAAAGGTATCGTTGATATAGCAAATAGGACATGCAACTATGGAATTCCAAACACCTCTTAGAAGGTTAAAGAAGTCAAAAAACCACCTCTTCCTCTCCAGATTGAAAATACGTTGGGTGAAACAATGACATGCATCCCAAAAGGTGTGTTCAAGAAAGCTTCCCACAATCAAAACGCAAGGGCTGCCCAGAACTACTCTATGGTGGAGGATTTATCTCAAACCCCTTGTGTAATGTATGCTTTGGAAGTCCTCCAGAGATACCCTTCCCAGAGAAAGGCTTTGTTGGATACCTTAGGATATTTTGAGACTTGTAAACTGGGAATGATCATGCTTGATACAACCGACTTCAAACCTCATCTCCCTTACCACGTGGTGTTTCAGATAGTAGTGGCTTACACCATGAAAACTATTACTCAGAACATTTTTCACACGGTGGTTGATGAGGGTGCCTCGACATGAGTGATGTCTTTGGCGTGTTGGAAGGAAATTGGCCAACCCATTTTGTTTCCTTCACCTACACTTCTTACCACTTTCGACGGTCGTTCATTCCGACCACATGGAATCATCACCTCTTTTCCCGTGCAGTTAGGGGGGAAGACCATGTGTGTTGAGGTTGAAGTGGTCAATGCATCTCTCGAATACAATCTCTTGTTAGGAAGGAGTTGGACCTATGCTATGCAAGCAGTGGTCGTGACAGTTTTTCGGGTCTTGCTTTTTCCACACGATGGCCAGATCGTATCCATTGATCAGTTATCCTTCTCTTGTCCTAAACCTTCATCTAGGGTATCCACGGTCCTGATGATTTATAAACCTCATCCCAACATCGTCAACATAGGGGTTGGTTTGTGCCAACCTTTGATGGGTACTTTTGATTACCCGCCTCTGACCGACAATGTCCAATACATATTGACTATCCCCGACCATCCTAGGGCTGAAATATTTCAAATCTCGTCATTTCACATGACTTACTTTAACGATCTATGGAATCTTCCTTCCCCATAAACCACGATGGAAGGGATAGGGCACCATGGCATGGCCATGCCCTTGTCTATGGCCGAAGTTGTGTACTCTATAGCCCAACAAGCTTCCGCCGACTCCGATCTGACTCCTACACAGGAGTTAGATCCGGTTCTCGAGCCTATTTGGGCTCAAAGTTCCCTCGCCAATAATGATTCTTTAGACTTGGTATTTCCCTTAGATGAGGCAATTATTGAGGCAATGACTAGTCCGGACAGACCCTGGGATGATCTCCATCATAGATCTTTTTTCTCACAGAGTCAAGAAGAATTGAAGCAGGAGAATTCACTCTAACTATCACTGGAGATAGGGCTTGTCCTATCAATCCTTTGGCTATGCACGATGTTTATGCTAAATGAAATATGGTAGCCATCGCTAAAATGATCCCAGTCAAGAAACAACTAAGCGCAAAGGGATTGACACCAGACGAGGAGTTTAAGATATGCCTACCGGATCCCTATACTTTGTCTTTTATGTATGATTGTGGGGTAATGACGTGATAGTCGTTAAAAGTAGGAGAATTTATATGGTTAGCTCTGCCTGCACTTTAGAACCCTGGTGTAGTCTGTAGAGGGGTTTTCTCGCTATAGCAAGCATGCGACGCCAATGGTGATTTTTTCTACGATTCCAGGTTTGATGGAAATATTAATTTTGACAGTGGGGGAAATGTTGTCCATGTTGCCTTCTTCAAAAGCATCGGGGGAAGGGATAGGGTTGTTGAACTAGTCTATATGCCCAGATGGAATGAAATCCTTTGTTTTGATTGCGCATATGGAGGCTTGACTAGGAGGGTTAAAGGCTTCCTGTGAGAGAAAGAGCGCTCTGTGATGGAGCACATTCCATGGGCAATCAGTTGTAGTTAGTTCCTCTAGGATATCTTCATCACAGCGGAAAATGCGAGAATATAGGGGATCTGGGGAAGTAACATTGGTGACTGTCACTGTGTGATTGTCTTCAGGTGGTGAAGATGTAGAGGTGGAATCACAACTATGGTGTGATGGCGTGCTTGACATAAACCAAATGTCCAGATACTATGGGTTAAAAATGTTGGCATTTTTTACAGGAAGAGTGTGCTTGTCATTGATGGCAAGAACAGAAGGCGGAATAGAAGGCAAGAAATATCAGGAGGAAGAGTGATAGTGACCACTGGATCACCGATCCAAAGGACCTTCAAATGAATACCCGACAGCCATTGGATCATTCTAAGTGGAAATACAGGATAAGCTAGAAGAGTAACATCGAAGATAGATCGAACCATTGATCTAAGAACATGATCGATGAACAACATTTGGTTCATGTCAAAAGTTGTGAGGAGGTTACCATTCGAAAATCTCACTTCAGAAGAATTGGAAACTTGAAATTTGAATTACCTGAAGCCTGAAATCCGAAATGAATAAGGACCATCAGATCTGGAAAAAATGCGATGACCATTAGATCAGGGAGAACCAAGTCAGTAGACCATGTCTACAAGGACATGTGGTAGACCAAGTTGGTAGACCATGTCAACCATCGGATTGAATTAGTGGAAGGATAGGATAAGCAAGGGTTGAGATCTGAGATCTCGATCACCCGAATATCCGTCAGTCATAGGATTGAATTATTGGAAGGACAAGATAAACAAGGCTTGAGATCTAAGATCTTGATCACCCGAATATCCGTCAACCGTCGAATCAAATTAATTTAAGGATAAGATAAACGAGGCACGAGGTTTGAGATTTTGAGTATCCTAATATCCGTTAGTTGTAGGATCAAATTAAGTGGAAGGATAGGATACGCAAAGATGGAGATTCGTTGGATTTAATCCAAGGCAAAGTTGCACCGCAGATAGGTCGAGTCGTTGATCTAAGATCTTGATCAAACGAACATCATCCATTTTGGGTATAAATATGTGAGGAGGTTACGCTCCGGAAAAATCACTTCGAGATTTTCAATTTGAGATTTGAAATTCCCGAAGCCTAGAGACCCGGAGAATCAAAATACATTATTGACCGTCAGATCTTCCGAAGCATATCTCAAGCGTTAGATCGTCTGAAGTGAATCTGGGCCGTCTGATCCAGAAGAGACGTGTCGACCATTGGATCATCCGAAGTAAAACTCATTCATCAGATCATCTGAAGAATATCTCAACTATTAGATCGTCTGAAGTAAATCTCAGTCGTCAGATCGTCCGAAGAAGATCTAAAGCGTCAGATCGTCCGAAGTGAATCTAGGTCGTCTAATCCAGAGAGTCGGTTTGAGATTTGAAATATCTGAAGTCCAGAGAGCAGGAGATCCAAAATACATTCTTGAACATCCGATCGTCCGAAGTAAATCTCAGTCATTAGATTGTTCGAAGAAGGTCTCAAGCATTAGATTGTCTGAAGTGAATCTAGGTCATCTGTCGTCTGAAGAATATCTCAAGCATTGAATCCTTTGAAGTGAATCTAGGTCATCTGATCTAGAGCGTAAGTTTGAGATTTTAGATTTCAAAAGTCCAGAGACCCAAAGGATATCTCGATCATTGATCGAGAAAGGGGACACAAAACCGTTGATCTGGTTGAAAGGTCAAAATCCTGAAGTGGAGGCAGATTTATCGATTGAGAAGGATAGGTGTTCGCGGATCATCGAATCTAGAATATTGGCGTATGGAAGAAAGAAGGGTTTGAGATTTGAAACTCCTGAAGCTTGAATCATGAAATAAATCACAGTTGTTGATTTAGGGAGGTTGTATCTGATCCACAGATCGTTAAAGATCAAATCTGAACTATCCATTTAGGAGCACCGTCAATATTGTGAGATTGACAGTCCCATCGCATTGCGGGGTTAGAGCATGCTCGAGTCTTAATTTTTTGTGAGTGGGACACAATCTAAACCACGGTATCCCCAAAGGCATACATGGAGCTCTGTAGTGAATTGCGAGGCAAAAAGTGGGTTGCCCTCAAACCGCCTATGGACGCACCCGTAATCACGTGGTCACGTGAAGTTCATTGCCCAGTTCATATCAAAAAAGGGGAGATAATGCTTGCTAGACCAATATCATGAAGTGCCTTTTTGAATAGGCATATGGTCACTGTCAGTGGTCACATGAAGGAAGGGACTTAGAAGCCAGAGATGCCAAAAATGATTGACTGTAATTTCCAGAGAAGACGAAGAGTTTCAATTGCCATAGAAGCCAAAGAATCTCAAGATAACACCCAGTGATGATGAACAGATTCTAAATAACTGCCAGAGAATATGAAGAGTTCAAATGATGATTAGGAAGAGGACTTTGAGTGTGAAAGACATGCAGAATGGAGAAGATAAAGAGTTTTTTTTTTGAGTGTGAGGAGGTGTGTAGGAAGTGATGTAGTGCATGATCAGTAGGGAGGATCAAAGATGCAGTGAAAATAATGTAGAGGTAGCACAAAACATAAAATGGATAAGAGAAGCTAAACAGGGTGTGTGCAAGATGATGAGAGCAACAACAAGACACTAATGCAGGTAGAGCAAAGCAGTGTAGCAAAATAGTGATGAGATCGGTAAGACATTGATAAATACTATATCACTGTAATAAATTTCAGAAAGAAAATATTTATATTTCAGGGTGGTAGGGAGGTGCTAGGGAGGACTGTTGTCCTCAGAGTTTCAAGTGGGTTCTTGAACAAAAGGATTTGTAGCTTCCATCTGGTTGCAGCCAGAAAAAACCAAGGTGGTAGGGTGGTGCAAGGGAGAACCATTGTTCTCTATTATACAGGTTGGTTCATGTGTGACTGGAAGTTGGTGCTTCCATCTAGTTGGTGCTTCCTTCTAGTGGGTGATAGAAAAACCAGAGAGTTGGTGCTCTCAGCAAGTTGCAGCGTGTTAAAGAAAAGGTTGTGGCCTCATTTTGAGTTGGTGCTCAAAGAAAGATGATGTACAAAACATAAAATACTGCCTATCATTTGAAGAAGAAGATGTTTTCTCCCTTTATGGGTTTCCTCATGAATATCTGTCTTTGTGTATACCATATGTGTGATTGATGTTTTACTATTTCTGTTGTTAATGACTTGTATAATATTGATGATCACTTTAAGAAGATTAATAATAGTTTAATAGGCATAAAATTGTTTAAGTACAGTAACAATTGATTCACCCCCCCCTTCTTAGTTGTCTTAGTATTTACAACAATTGGTATCAGAGCGGGTTCCTTTTATTTAAAGGTAGATAAGTAAGCTTAAACATGACAATCCATGAAGGAACTTCAACCAATAAGCCTCTTATGTTTGATGGAACAAATGTTTCCTTCTGGAAGGTTAGAATGAGAGCATACACCATGGCCTTAGGTGTTGATGTTTGGGATGTTGTAGAGATTGGCTATGTAAATCCAGTTGTACTAGCTTCTAAGGATGACAAGCTAGAATTAAGCTTCAACGCCAAGGCAATGAATGCTATCTTGCGTGGGCTTGTTGAAGCTGAATTTGTAATGGTCATGCAACTTGAATCTGCCAAAGAAATGTGGGATAAACTTATTAGCAGTTATGAAGGAGATGAGAAAGTAAAAGGTGCCAAACTTCAGACACATAGATTGAAATTTGAACAACTAAAGATGAATGAGGATGAAAAAATTAGTAAATATTTTTTAAGAGTTGAGGATATTGTGAATTCCATGAAGGGTCTTGGTGAGAAGATTGAAGACTCATTTTTAGTTTAAAAGATTTTAAGATTTGTGCCTGATAGATTTAATCCAAAAGTTTTTGTAATAGAAGAACTGAATGATCTTAAAACTCTTTCTATTGACCAACTCCTAGGAACTCTGACTACTGATGAAATGAGGATAGGTAAAAATAAACCCACCTTTAGAGAAGAATCATTTAAAGAAGATAAGAATGAGGATTCTAAGCCTGATGAGATTGAAGAAAAATTTGTGAGAAGACTAAAGAAAGGATTAGGCAAGTACCAAGGTAAGATTCCCTTCAAATGTTTTAACTATGGAAAGATAGGTCACTTTTCATTTAAGTGTCCACACAAGAAGAAGGACTAGAATGCTGAAGGTGAATACAAGTACAAATCCAAGATATTTGGTAAAAATAAAAGTTTATGTCTAAACAATGATGACTCTTCAGGAGACACAGATAGTGATTATGCTTGTGAAGATAAAATTAATGACTTTATGCTTATGGCAAAAGAGTATTATGATAATAAAATCACAAGAAGTGATGTTGATGATGAATAAGTTGTGGTTGACTTGGAAGGAGAACTGATCAGTTCTCTAGAAGAAATTGCTAGACTCAGATTTAAGAAGAAAAATAAAAAACAATTGTTGATACAGTTCGAGAAAGACAGTAAAAAACTTGATGAAGACTTTACCCTGCTAAAAATAGAATTAGAAGAGGCAAGATGTGAAGCCTTGGAAGAAGAGGTAGTAAAAACCAGAAAAGAATGGATAATTTTAAAGCATTGTATCTCCAAAATATTCCAAGCATTAAAGCCTCAGCAAAACTAAATGACATTCTGAGAAAACAAAGATCTCCTTTGTTGAAGACTGGTTTAGGCTATGTAAGTGGTTCAAGCAGCGAACAACCATAAAGAAAAGAGTCAGTAAATATGATCAAGTTCCAAGTCAATAAAAAATCAGACCATGTGAGTACTCTGCCACCAAATTCTAATAAAGAAAAGATGATCCCTAATAAAAAACAAAGATATCAGAAGATGGAGCAACAAATGCCAAGAAGAAGGTCACCCTTCAGGTACCAAAATTTCTTCCATGGTTACTTTTTTTACTGCTCTAATTTTGATCCAGATTTTATGAGCAGAAAAAAATGAATACATATTATTAACAAGTTCTTAACACAAAATAACAGAGATACAGTAAAACTAGTTTTCTATTCAATAACGAAATACGCTGAAACTGTAAAATGCAGCAGAAACAAGCTTGCTGGAATGGTGGCGGCTTATCTCTGAGAAGAGATGTGACGGCAGCGTGAATTCATAAGAAGAAGATTAAAATGAGGCTCTGAAGGCCTTTTTACAATAAGAAATAATTCCAAAAACCCTAGAAATCTAAAAACCTAACCCTAGGAGATGAGACGCCAAAAGTTATGTGGGCCCCGTTTGGGTAAGCTAGTACATCAACTTCCCGGGGTCGTA
The DNA here is from genome assembly GCA_000966675.3 of Picea glauca. Lineage (NCBI taxonomy): Eukaryota > Viridiplantae > Streptophyta > Pinopsida > Pinales > Pinaceae > Picea > Picea glauca. The sequence goes on from JZKD02S1595699.1 coordinate 468,393, forward strand.
ACTTTTGCATACGATCTCCGTTTTAGGTGTGTGATAGCCCGTTGGAAAGGTATCATTAAGGAGATTAATTTTGGGGGATCAATTATGGATTCAAATATCATTGAGGATATCGATACATAAAAACCTTCATTTAGGCCCTCAAAATGGCCCCGGAAGTAAAAACTGCTAAAAATAGTAAATTGCCAAAAATGTCAGAAAACTGTTTTGAGCCTGTTAGAAAAGGTGGGTGGTCACTGATATCCATATGGATCAATCCTCCCTCCTTAGGAAGCAATGGTCCCCATTGCGTTGAGGTCCCCCATTAGATGAGGAAATTTCTGCTGAATTTGGCCCCGGGTGAGTTTCCCTGCTTTGACGACTCGATAAAGCTGGATCCTTTGTTGTTGAGTGCCCTTGATCTATATGTCCACAATATTATCATTGGATGCCTGTTGTATGCAGTCGGGGTTGAGCTCTTTTGGTGTCAGTAGTTCTTCTACTTCTGAGGTGTCCAATAATGGTGGGAAATAAGGGCGAAGGAGATCCACGTTGAACACTAGGTGCAGGCCAAGGAAAGGAGGAATGCTGATCTCAAAAGAATTATCCCCCACGACCTTGGTGATAGCGTATGGTCCATAAAAGAGTGGGCGAAGCTTCCAATGGGGTCCTGTAAGGCATTCTTTCTACAAGTGCAACCAAACTTTGTCGCCCACCTGAAACTTATGTGACACCCGGTGTTGATCATGGCACTATTTGTACTTGTCATTGGACTTCTGTAGAATATCCTGAACCTGTTGGCGGATGTGTTGGATCCGCTCAATGAACCAGGTGGCTTTGTCAGCTTTAGTTGGAGCAAGAGATGAGTCAGTCGAGGTGACCGCAAGGGGAAGTGCAACATCTATGGGACCCAATGGTTGGAATCCCAACCCCACTTGAAAGGGACTGTGGCCAGTTGAGCTATGCAAGGCTTGGTTGTAGCTATGATGGACATAAGGAAGGCTCTCATCCCATGTGTGAGGGTTCTTTGAATTATACATGCGAAGGATATGCACAATCATTCAATTTACAACCTTCGTTTGGCCATCTGTCTGGGGGTGGAAGGCCGTGGATTTGGTGAGCTTGGTGTCCAGCAGTGACCAGAGGCTCAACCAGAATGTGCTGAGAAATTGACTATCCCGATCTGAGACAATGGTTTGTGGGATTCCAAAATGTACCCATACTCGTTCAAAGAAGAGCTCAATCTAAGCACCTGTTAATAAGATTGATGTAGCCAGACTTCAGATCAATCTTACTGAAGTATTTGGCCCCCGTGAGTTGATCAAGGAGGTCATCGATTCAGGGAATCGGGTACTGGTTTCTGATAGTGATTTTATTCAGAGCTCGGTAATCAATACAGAGTCGCCAGGTTCCATCTTTCTTTTGTACCAGCACGATTGGGCTCCCACAAGGTGATGAACTAGGGCGTATGTGCCCCTTGTGGAGTAGTTCTTGGATCTGTCTCTTGATCTCCTCATTCTCTAACAAAGAGCGATGATAGATTGGCCCATTGGGAAACAGTGCACCGTGGGTCAGATCAATGGGGTGCTTGACCTGGCATTGCAGAGGTACCCCTGTAGGTGAGGAGAATATATCTGAGTATTCTTCCATGACCTTATCTACTTGCTTCTGCTGTGTGGAGAGGTTGGCCGTAGAGACCTTGGATGTGGCTGCGATCTTTCGCTTATTTTGAGAGTGAATCACGAAGAAGACAAACTTCCCCGTCTAAGAGATGACCTTCCTGCATTTCTTAGCAGATATCAAGGAAATAGCACTAGGTGGGACTGCCTCGGGTATCCTGTACAATTTCTTGTTCAAAGTGATAATAACACTACGAGGCCTAGACTCATATAAAGCATGACGTTTCCATAAATAAGGATGGCCCAAAATAACATCACAAACTTCAAGTGGAGCAACATCACACAATACCTCGTCTTTGAAGGGCTTGAAGATGTACGACAGTCGACATTGTTGGCCGATGCAGAGATCGCTTCCTTAGCAGAGCCATCCAATGGTGTAGGGTTGTGGGTGCGGCATTGTTGGCAGGGCCAGTCGCTTGATGACCTCTGCTGAGATGAGGTTCTTCTGGCTACCGCTGTCAACGATGAAGTGCAGCGGGGTGCCTTTTACCCACATCTGTGAATGGAAGAGGCGCTCTCCTTCTTCTG
>JZKD02S1595699.1:479054-494120 GCA_000966675.3 Picea glauca
GGACACTGGTATGTGAAATGATCAAGTGATTCACAAAGAGATCAAGAGAACCTCATCGATTCATTGACTGAGGTTGGGACATAATGGATGTCAGTGACGTGAGTACTCGATGACGTGGGTGGAGAGGGGTCTTGTTGAAAGCTTTAGCATACTATCGTCGGCGTTTGTCGAAAATGAGGTAGTGCAGGGAAATGGTGAGTGTAGTGGCCATATTCTGAATAGATGGCACATGTGAATCTGGTTCGTAGAACTTTACTGCCTGTAGTAGGGGACGCAATGGAAGTAATGGGTGTGATTGGTGAAGCGATGAGCGGTGTGGTCACTCGAGGGAGTTGGATCAGATTGCATAACTTGGGGAGAGAGGGACATTTATTTGTGGGGTGTCCTTCTCTCTTGCATAGTGCGCAAGGAGGTTGAACTCGAGGAGGAAGTGGAGTGGTGGGATCTTTCTTCTTTCATTTTCCCCCAGCCATAGCGGTGGTGTTGGTAAGTGGGGGTGAGGGTGGTGCCTTTGGAGTTAGGAATATAATCTGCATTGGGATTCCCTCTATTTGGGGAGAGAGGGATGGTTGAGGAACCATCACGAATAGGTGTAGCTACCATACTGAAATGGCGAGCACCATGTTGGGAAGAGTAAGCATTGCAGCTACCTGGAAATATTGTACTCCCAGTGGGGGGTAGAAGAAGGGAATTTTAGTAATGGCTCGGGGGATTGTCTCCCAAACCGGGATTTGACCCCAGGGGAGGTGAAATCAGGGGTGTGTGGTGTCGGAGGGTTCTCAGGGGGTTCCTGAGGTAGGATTGCTTCCACTAGTGGGACATCAGGGAGTGGAGAAGCCTTTGTGGGAGGAATGGTATCTCCATTGTCAGTTCCATTGGAAGATACGACACACACTTGTGCCGAGGGGTGTATGAGCAGTGGTGCTCCATGGTATGTCCCCAACAAGGATCGATATTTGAAAATTTTGGGGCGCATCTCTATGAGTGGGTAGGCATCAGAATTAGTGTGGACAAAAGGTAGGATGTTATCAATGTTAGAGGAATGGTTAGGCTCGTAATGTGAAACTTGGTCAATGGTGATGATCTTCCCGTTGTGGGGAAACATCATCATTTGATACACAAAAGAGGCCACATCCTTCATAGCGTACATATAGCTACATCCAAACAAGATGTTGTAATAGAGAGGAGAATCGATAACCTCAATGTCAATAAGAATGGTTTTCCCCCCGAGTTCAATGGGGACATTTTGAAAGAGCCCTTCAGGAGAGGATGGTCATCCATCATAAGCTCTCAAAGTGATGGCGTAATTATCTCAGGGGAGCCAAGTTTCTACCATAACATTTTGGACATGATGCATGTGGATGGACCTTCATCAATGATGCATCAATGAACTGTGATGTTCCAAATTTTGACTAGTATCTGGAAAGCTACCAAAGCATGGAGACGGGGTTCCCCACAATCTAGATCAAATGTGATGATTCTAGTATCAGCAGGGTCGACTGCCCCCAAGGCAGAAAGAAATGATTTTCGTTGAGTGGGATGGGTTTGGAGAACCTCCAAGACTGACATGGATACAGGGGACTGCGCCATGTCATCGACCATACTGTACTTGTGTGCCGCCCTAGCCCGAGGGTTGTTGACATTCCATCGTAATGGAATGAGAGGAATACGAATGGGTGGCTCAGTGTTGGGGCATGGAATCATAAACGGTTGTCTGATTGTAACTAGAGCTACTTCCAAAGTGGTGGGAGTAGCTTCAGGGGGTGCGTTGTATTGACGACTACATGTTTGTAGAATAATTTATTCTTTACTAGTGAGGAGGATAGTGTGATCCGCTGGATTTCCAGGGATTTGATACTGTCCCATTTGCAGTGGGGCAGGATGCATCTCTTGCTGGGTATTCATCACATCTTGGTGTGGAATAGGGTTTTGCAACATCGTCGGGGGTGGTTGTTACAAATACTATTGTGGGGCCTACTGAGGGGCAGGCAGCGCAGGAGAACATGTCGCATTCATGGAATATTTCATCTATTTGAAGACAACAATTTGGGGGCAATGGTGAGTATAATGACCATGATCACCGCAAAGAGCACAAGGGAAGTTCGTCTAGAAGTTGTTGTTGTTGTTCCTCCCTTCACGTTTTTTTTTATTTCCCCCTTGGGGGTTCTGGTTGCCCTGGTTTCGGTTGCCCCTAGCAGGTTGATTTTGTTGGGGGTTATTGCCCCCTAGTCTTGGGTTATTATTGTTTCAATTTTTTCCTTTATTTTTGGCATTATTCGGCTAATGGGTCAGATTTTCCGTATTCAGTTGTTCAAAATTTTGAAATTGTTGAATGGGAGAGGGTTAAACAAAGTTAACCCCGGCATGTGGCTGTCCTTGTGGAGGATAAATGGGCTGAGGAGGACCAGGAAATGGAAAATACGGATTATTTTGTGGCAATGATCCATAGGGTACATAGGAAGACGAAGCACTTTCTCTAGTGCTCAGGGTTTAAGATGAGGTAGAGGGGGTACCAGAACTTGGTTGAAGAACTGGGTGCATCATGGGTGTCGGCGAGGGTCCAATTATGGGTGGAGGGAGGGCAATAAGGTATGGTTGTTGATAAGAGGGGGGAGGGTAATAAGGGGCTTCTCCATACATTGGTGGATATTGGGGAGTACCGTACATGGGTGGTGGTTGGATGTATAGGTTGTGGTGTGTTGTGGTACCAATCAATCCATCCGCTGAGTGAGACATCCTAGGTTTGTCCTGGTCGAATGGTACGGGTCTCAGGGCATCAGGTAGTATTGTGTATAAGTATCATGACTATGCATAAATGAGGTCATACTATTAATCCTTCCTGATGGCTGCCTCTTCAGTTTGGCAGAAGGTGGAGGCCACATCTTTGGCAAGGAGAGGGACGAGTGATCTGAGAAACCAATCGAGGCATTTTTCTTTGGTGGTTTTTTCTTTTCATAAACTACGTCACTGATGCCATTGATGAATGTGGTCAGTGATATGTGTGGTTGAGGTTTGTTTAAACTCAAAGGGAAGATCTAGACCATTGTCATGGCGAACTAGTAGTTGAAAGAAGGTCCAAAATGTTTTGGCCAATGTTTCAAAAGTCACATGGAACCCTGATTTTTTATCCACATACCATTTGGCAAATGGACCTTTGAGTGTGCGTTGAAATAAACTTAAACAGATGAAGTCATCCATGATGTTGTTTTATGAGCAGCATAAGTGGAAGGTCATGATATGATTGATGGTATTTTCTGGTGCCTCTCCTTCAAACTTGGGAATGTATGAAGGTAGTTTGGTAGGCATTGTTGGCCATGTGGGGTCATGAAATATAGGATCATTCGTTAGCTTACTCAGATCCGATATGTTGAGGGAGGCCAAATATGACATGTGGAGTGTCGGTGGAGGATGAGTTTTAGCCATGGTGTGAGAAGGTAGTGGATCTGACCCATGAGGGAGGTTTGGTGGGGGTGTAATTCTCCCTTGGGAAGAAGTGTACCCTCCACCTCCTTGTGAAGGAGAGCTAGTGGATGGGTGACCTTGGGAAGTGGACCTAAGTAAAGTGGAACCAAGTAAAGTTGATCCCAAAATGGTAGCACTCATAGGGGTGTGAGATGGTTGGGCCAGTGAGTTGGCGAAACTAGGAAATCCTCCTAGGATAGGAGGGATATTTTGCAAGCGTCTGGAACGACAGGGATTTTGTGGGTCCCCTATGATGTCCGACTAACAAAGTTAAATGTGTGAAAAATGGTGATGAGAGAAGAAAATGAACAAGAGGCTTGTATAATATAGACCTTCACAATATATCTCATAATCACATGTAATCAAGAGAGCATCATACATAAATCAATTGAAAAATAAGCATACATGTGGGTAGGTGGATTTTGTTCATGTGGGAGAACAAAGAAAACGAATGCTCATGTCTTGTAGGGACGTAACGTCCTTCCTCTCAAATAGCACCGGACCTTCCAATAGAACTCAACAGTGGGGTCTAAAGCCACCAAAAGAGGAACTAGTGAAGAATGAAATAATAAGTTATAATGAGGGGTAGAGGGTGCATATCCCGAAATATATGGTGATATTTCCCAATAGACACACAAAATCCGATCAAGGTGCAATTGCAGCCCACAATTGCCACCTGGGTAGATTTCCTAAAATTGGCCACTAGGTACCTCGGCCAAAGTGCGACATTTAGATTTTTGGCCTCAGAAATGGGTCACGGGCTGGATGCCTTCCAAGAGGTGGGTGCCTCAAGGGGGGACTCACAGAACAACAAGACCTCGACCTTCAACCCTTCATGGGTATCTCCCTGCCTTATGGTGTTAGGAACACTTGACTTGGAGGATTTTAAAGTTCCATATTCATCAACTTCTAATGTTTGAAGATGTGAGAACCAGATAACGGGGAGTTGTTTGGATGCCTATCCCCAAGATTCTACCTAGACTAAAAATTTCTTTTGGCACCTCCTATGGAGGAAAAATTAGTGAGTTTTTAGAAAAAATTTAGTTGTGTTTGTTTCATGGGGTTGTAAACCAATCTTGTTTGAATTAAGTGGGAGTGGATAATTCCCTCAAGAAATAGTGGGACATTTCAAAATCCCTTTGGGGGAAACCTACTTCAACCTCCACAATTCGAGATGAATTTATGTGAGCGAGTAGTGACTTTGTGTGTGAGAAAGTGAACAAATGTGCCAAACTTTTAATAAGGTAGGTGTCACCTTGAAACACGTGGACTTTGTGTGGTCCTTATAACTCTTGATTACCTATCTTACTAGATGCCATTGGTACAACCTTGTGGAATTTTAAAGTCCCTAAAGAACTAGCATGTGGACATGTGGGTCCTTACCAATCCTTTAAAATCCACAATGTGATTTAATCTAAAAAAGCCCAAAAATACTATCCTATATTGCAAGCATGTGGGCATGTATGGGCCCATTACAATAATCTTTAAACTCCCCTAGTGATGTAAACTAAGAAAGTAGCTTCCAGAACTATCCTATATTTGCAACATGTGGGCATGTATGGGCCCTTACAAATTTAAGATGTTTTGAAAGAAACTAAGAGGGGCCCTAGGGGGGCTTTGTCCTCTCCTAAAGATTTTGTTTAAGGGAGATGAAACCTTCCCTCAATCATTTTTCTGATTCTCAAGATCACTCTATGGTGCGAGAGAAGAGCATACTCAATGATTGAAGTTTGATTTTTTTGGTCCCAATGCAAGTGTTATATATATGTGATAGAAAATGATTTCAACTTAACTTTAACAATCAAAACAAGCCATCCATGTGTAAAATGAAAGAAAAAGAGGAGAAATATGGTTCTTTTTAACCTCCTAAGTGCCTATGTTTTGACTAACCCTTCATGTGGAAAGGGAATCTAAGTGTGGTGCATTTACAAATTGCATAACAACAAGACTTTGAAGGCAAGGGGACTTCAAAAATCACAAAAAAATCTGACAATTTCAAGACTCTAGACAGATGCACGGGTCACAGTTTAGATAAAGGCGCATGTGGCACCAGTGTGCAAAGAACCGAGGACCTGTTGGTGCACTGTGCGTTGAGAAACACAATGTTGTTGGCACACAATGCTCGGAAGGCATGCCTGTGGGATGGAAAACCCGCGCACGTTCTGATACGCGTCCGAGAGGAAAATTTTAAATGAAATTCCCCTCTTCCAGCTCTGAATTCAGCTCTTTGTAGGTAGGGTTGGGCTGGTTATGATCCTTGCAAGGTAAATAGGTCAAAAATAAGTGTTGAAACAACCCAAATAGGGAGTAAATTGATACCTTATCCCTAGTATGGTCATCAATCTGTTGTATTTTTTTCGCCACTTGAATGAGAAGAAGAGGGACATTTGCAAGTCGAGTTGGGTCTGTTGGACAAGACAAAAGTTAGTGTATGAATCAAATGACTCAATCACATGAAATAAACAAACAACTAAGTTAATAACAACTGAATAAATTAAACTAAGGAAATTAGAACCAAAATCAATCAAACAATTGACCAATATTCATGCCATCAATGGAGAGATTATATTAGTGGGAAAACACCAAAGAGAAAGGGGGACTTATGGATCCCCTCTTCCTCCTAGGGAGGGATCTTGAGTCCCCTGTGTGAGATATCTTCTTACAAATGGCAAACTAGAAAGTGAATGGTGAATAAATCCAAGCGTATTCCCTCAAGAGGTGAGGTGAATAGATTAATGAGATGATGCTAGTATGCTCCAAGAAGGAAACAGGTTCCTTGTAGGAGAATAGAGGCAGCATAACAATACAATGAGATTATTGAATTCATAGTGCACCCATGGCCTCTTTTTATAGCAAATATTTAAGGCATTATCCAACCGGTCTTTAGTGTGAACAAGGGGACCTTTAGGGCACCCTTAGGTCTTTGACCAGCCCCCCACTCGGATTCAGCTTGGATTTGAGGGTCAAATTGACATTGGAGATGAACCAAAAGTGGGTGAGGGGCCTACAAGAACCATAAATGTGTCATTCACAGGAGTGCACGGATTTTATTGTACACAGTCGTGCATCAGGTGAATGTGCGATCTTTTGTTTTTTTTAGCATGCGCACGTGCGCGCGCTTCCTGTAGTGTTTTTGCACATGTCAATTTTATAACTAGTTGTACAATTTGTGCCTTTTGGAAATGATTTTTTAGGGCTGCAGGTGAAATAATAGGTGTTTGGAGATGTTGGATTCATGTAACCATTTGCGGATGAAATTTCAGTGATAACAATAAGGAAGAAGTTGAAGAGTGAATAGAGGCCATTGCCAAGCTCACATTTGATCTCAAAATGATAGCGGGAAGAGCCATAATTCCCGTTCATCAAAAGGTAAGTCTATATCTGTGGATCCTTCTTATGTTATTATTGAATATATATTAAGATAAATAGTTAGAGAACGATGTCATCATCTCATCATTGAAAGACCTTGATAAATCCCTAAAATATCCAACATTGAAAGAAAAAATGCATATGAGGAATTGGGATGTCATTAATAAGACTAGAACCTAGATGGAAATGAGAGTCCATATGGATAAGAATCTTTTGGAAAATATCAATACCTTATTAGATGTTAAAGAATTAGGGTCAAAGGGATCCCTTAATTTACATGATTCTATAGGGCGTATTCTTAGGCAATCCAATTTGGAGCAAGTAGAGGAAAACACCAAGTTGAAAAGGAGAATAACAGATTTGGAATCTACATTGATTCCTAAACCATTGTTTATGTAACCATTGGCTATTAGGACACCATATTAACAACTTGAAGACAATCCCAAGATAATTTACACAAAAAATGATCCCAATGGTTATTTTAGTGGATTAGGGAGACAATTGCAACCAAAATTGAAAAAATATTGAAGTTGTTGAAGGATCTATGGGAATTGATGATCAAATTCTTTGTCCTTGACACCAAAATTATTTATTTGACCAACTCTTTGAATCAATGATTTAGCAACTTCTCTAAAAAAGAGATACAATTATGGCTTAGTGATTTAGTTATTGAGAATTCTCAGATTGATTGATTGATTCAAGAGAAATGCATAGAATTAGGCAAAGTCCATAACGAAATATTTTCCTTAAGCATTAAATAGGAGGTACCAATGGGACCCATGATGGGTTACATCAAGACTTGGGTTGATAAAGAATTGGAAAATATATCTAAGGCCCTGTAATATTTAGTTAAGAAGACAGTTAGTTTTTAAGAACAATTCCAATGGCACGAGAGAGTATAAAATCATGGATTTCAAATAAGAACCAGGTGGTTTTTGTTTCTAATTTGTTCTCCTCTTTTGGTATGGAAATGCCTAGAATTTCCAAGTGGAGGCATGTCATTAGTTGGAGAACTAAGTAACGATACAGGCTTACCTCGTGAGAGGGGAAAAATATGTTATTTATATTTATACGCCAGACTAGTGATAACTCTCATTTCCAAACCATCAAATTCACATCCTTCCTTTGGTGTATCGGTGAGGGAGAATATTAGGGTTTGAGGCAAGTATGGGCAAGGGAGAAGAAGGTGATATTTCCATCTCCTTCCAACACAAAAATGGAACTAACCAAACTTGTAAAAAACAAAAATACTAATCTCGAATTAGAAATGTAAATTCAAGTGTGAAGAGGTACTCACCATCCTCTCCCTCGCCCTTAGTCTCGACGTCACTTGATCAAGTGTGTTGGACTAGACTGTCACAATTAGTTGTGTAGGTGTAGGGCCTCCTTATATCCACTGTGATGGGGTTCTCTCCCTCTCGCTGGGCTCGATCGAATGGCGGACAGGTTTTGGGGGTTTTTCACGACTGTACAGGGTTCTCTCCTCCCTCTCACTGATATCCTCCCTCTCACTAGGATAGAATGGCGGGGTTTTGGGGGGTTTCTCTCTAGTTTGTTTGTGTGTGAATGGGTGCGGGCTCATTATGCAATACAAAATTTGTTTTTTATGTTTTATTATTATTATTATTGTTTTTAATATAATTAATATATATCAATTATATATATTATATTATTTAATATAATATATATAATTGATATATATAATAATAATAATAATCTAGGACAAGTTTCAATACCTCGACAAGTGTTAATATATTATTTCATCGAGAACAAGTGTCAATACCCCACAATCACAAGATTTATATCGTGATACTAGAGTAGAGTCCACATTAGGAACATTGAAAGTAGCGGCAAGGTCGATACACTCATAACCCTAGAAAAATATCCCATCAAACAAATAATAATGATTTTGGTGTAAGGTCTAATGCATGTGGTACTAGGGACAAAGCCAATTGTTGGAAAATTATTGATGGTGTTGGGGCGATGTTGCATTGTTTAGAATGCCTTAATGGATAGTGTGACAATAACACGTCCTTGTTGTTGCAAATCCTTACGATTAGGGAGATGGTGAAACTACACTCAAAATTAATTTACACTCGTGAAACCCAACTACATGCCAAGTTAATTCACACCCATGATGTCTCAGTGGGAAATTACATCCCATGATCGGTTATATTTGGGCATTTTACCTCCACCCGTCTCAAAATGACTTGAAATGAAATCACATTCCTTGGGAACTTGTGTCATTCATGAGAGAAACCTTCCTCCTCTATGTTGATCCTTTGTCTTATCCCTTCCAATGTTGTGCTGCCGTCGATGGGTTCTCTCTTGAACTATTTTTTATTGTGTTGTTGGCTTTGGTGAACTTGGCTTTGGTCATCAAACCTATGGGTGGAAACTCATTTCCACACATTTGGGTCTCCTAAAGAGAAATTACCATGGGGCACTTGGTCATTTGATGGATGAAACACAACACAATTCACTTAGTTAGCCACCCTAGTCCTTCTAACTATTATATACCATTATCTCTTGGAAGTTGTATGCATGGGGTTGGCTTAGCATTGTGTTGGTCCTCTCCGCTTGGCATAGTTTGTTGGAAAGCTTGGATTTTATCGTATCTCCAATTGGGGATTTTGCTTCACATCAACATTTTTATGGATGCCACTACATATTTGACATGTGTAGCTAACCCATGCACTAAATCCATCAACATACTAATCCAGACACAATTTACAATTATAATCCATACACCTAATTTATGCACCTACCCACACACCCAACCCATGCACCTAATGCATGCAACTAGAGCACACAACTAACCACTATTAATGTTAGTGTTGGATTAAGGGTGGATGTAGCTATCACATCAACCCAATAAATTTCACCCCTAATGTGATAACTCCTAATTCCAAATATGGCCACTAAGGCACTAACCCAAAACCACTATTCTAAGCCACCCAAATATCCTAATGCACTTAACCCACACAATTGACCAATGTTGCTAATTGATGCACTTAACTCACACAATTGACTAATGTAGATAATTGATGCACTTAACCCACACACTTAATTTGGTGCCCCATCAATAAACTTCTCCACGATAGAATGAAAACCCACTTCATTTCATTAACATTCCATGTTGCTAACAAACCCATTTGCCATAATATTATATTTGGGTACTAGTAAGGCTAGAATAATTCAAAATCATACATAGATGCATTATTAAAATGCAGTGGAAACAATTCAACAAATTCTTAATGATTTCAGGGAAACCATTCCCATGTTCAACATTAAGCACATTCACATACACATAACTTGCATGAATACAACATCAGTGTCATGATAGAGAATATAATAAAATTGCAGAATTATTAAAAGAGAGAACACTTGTTTTTTTAACAAGAGATGGTCCAAGAAACTCACTGCATAAAAACAATTCATTGCTCGATCATAGTCGTCTAGTGTAGATTCCACCCCCAAGTTTGTTTATGATACCACCAAGGTGAAGAAACCATCTACATGCTTACATATCATTCAACCCAACCCATTTCTCTCATGACTCGATGAATTTGTGCACTGTAAAGTAGCACATGCACCTCATACAATGATCAATCAACCATAAATATCTCTTCCATGCCATACACAACACAACGGAAATTTTTTCCTTTCTCTAATCAACAATCCCTTAAGCATCTCCTTCCTTTTCAGTACCCTCATGTAGGCATAAATAGTCCAATCCACTGATTTCTCTATGGGAAACCTAGTGGAGTGTTGCATTTTCTCTTAAATAATTAATAAGAAACTATTTCATGGGCATGGGGTTACAGGTTTTCTATTTTTCCTTGCCTCTATGCTTATCTACAACCATCTATCTCTCTTCCAAGGTTTGCTATTCCCTCATTGTTGCATTATTTTTGGTCATTTCTAAATTTGGATTATTGAGTAACTAAGGGGAATATAGTGTAGGGGTAATGTGAATAATGGTGAGAATGATCACAAGAGAATTTATTATTATTATTGATGTCATCATTATTATTATTGTTTTCATCGACCTAGTCTTATTATTGTCATCACAGTTATGAAAATGTCCATAGTTAAAGTGCTCTCATGAGACAGCCTACACTCTGAGTAATGAATACCATGTCAGATCAAGATCTACATTCTTTTCATTGAATTACATCACCAGGTTTTAATGAATTCTCATCTCCTTGAAACCAAAATCGATCCTGAAAACCAAATCGATCATGAAACCCAAATCCATCCTTGATGATAATCTAGATAGTCATAATTTAATTCTTTGGATACCCACTATGATGCTTGCAGTACTCTCTTGGTAATAAAAGAATTGTAGATATTTTAAAAGCTTCAATCACACCCTTTGTGGTAGACACCATATGGGTTGGGTATGTTATTTACATGTATAATTTTGGATGTGATATCAAGCAAATATTTTCCAAGGTGCATTCATGCAACAGTCCTTATTCAGATGGATTTAATATTTAGAAGGAGCACATTTAGACTTTCATCAACACTCATCATAGCCCCAACATTATCAAATTTCCCACAGTAATTTGGAGCATAGAATATGGTGACCAACTGCCTGTCTGCATAGGGTTTTTTCAATATTCCTCACTATGATCATGTAGCAATACTGATCAATATCTTTTCTTGTTGACAAAATTTGGATCTTGTCATTCTCATCATCACGGGCATGTACTCTGTCTTCTTTCATGTTCTTGTATGCCACATACATCTTGATTTGTCCATGATAGGGCTTGGTGTACTGTAGTGATAGAGTGCCTTAATGCACATTGTTATTTTTCCAATGCCAATGAACAACAATGTCTCTCATCTATTTGACATCAGTGCCAATGCCATCAATGCCAACCTATATTTCCATATTGCCAATATATCTCTAGAAAATTCTTCAATGATGGACCACCTTTCTTGAGTCCTCCCTACCATAGCCTAGATATGCGACATGTTAGGGATATATAACACTTCGATAGGGTCCTTGGTTGTCTTCTCTCTTTGGGCCTCTAGCCCTTGGTTGCTAGTTTGGTTCATTTTGACCCTCGAGGAAGTCATTTGGAGTATTTCCTAACTTATAGGTCCACTTAAGGGTGCAAACTCTCTATTATGTCCATAATCATTTAGGATACTTCCTTATAGGTCCATGATAGTCTAGATCCATTTTGGGTTGCTATTAATGCATTCAAAATGAATCAAGCCTTCTTAACCCTAATCGATCTCTTGGAAAAGAGTATATCCCATGTTACTAAAGAGGGTACCACATCTTTGTTTGTGTCACTCATATCAAAGATTAATTTTGGGCTTAAAAACCTATGATACATTCTTACAGAACCTGGCATGGTACTAATTCAAACCTTGTGGTACAACATTTTTGTATAGGTTATGCATTGAAATTTGACATGGTTAGACTAGATAGTTGCCTAATTCAAACCGTGTGATACAATATTCTTACAGAACCTTGTGATACATTCTTACAGAACCTTGCGGTACATTCTTACAGACTCAAGGATGTATGATGTCCCAGCCACATAATCTTTGAGATCATCCATGTTTGAAACAACATTCATAATGGGCGTCTCATATTTGTCAAATGTCGTTGTGTCCGTTTGTAGAATATTTGTTGGAAATATCTTGAAATGTCATGGAAATTCCAATTCAACCACCACAAATGTCATGCACCAACCCCGCATAGTGAGTACTAGTGAATGGGGCCAACGTTGAAATTTCTTCAATATGTGCCTATATGCATCGAAATTTGACATGGTTAGACTAGACACATGCCTTGACGGTATGGGAGGGTTTCAAGACTCAAGGATTTATGATGTCCCCACATAATCTTTGAGATCATCCATCTTTGCATCAACGTTCATAATGTTGCACCTCTCATTGTCATCATTTGTCATTCCCTTCTATAGAATTGTTTTCGAAACTATCTTGAAATTTGACATGGAACTTCAAATACATCCATCACAAATTTCTTCCATCGACCCCACACAGTGAGAAGTGAATGGGGCCAACATTGAAATGTTTTCAATCTGTGCATGTATGCATCAAAATTTGACATGGTTAGACTAGATATTTGCCTTGAAGGTATGGGACGGTTTCGATACTTAAGGATGTTTGATGTCCCTGCATAATACTTAAGGAGGGTTTGATTATTGAATTACCAAGTTGATTTGATGTCACAGAAGCTTCAATTTACCCACCACAAATGTCATCTTGCACCTACCCCACATAATGAGCAATGAATGGGACCAACGTTGAAATTTCTTCAAATTGTGCATGTATGCGTCGAAATTCGACATGGTTATACTAGACACATGCCTTGACGGTATTAGAGGGTTTCAAGACTCAAGGATGTCTGATGTCCCGACCACATAATCGTTGAGATTTTCCATGTTTGCAACAATGTTCATAATGGGCATCTCATATTTGTCAAATGTCGTCCATAGACTCTTTGTTGGAACTCTCTTGAAATGTCATGGAACTTCCAATTCAACCACCACAAATTTCATGCCCCGACCCCGCATAGTGAGCACTAGTGAATGGGGCCAACGTTGAAATTTCTTCAATATGTGCCTGTATGCATCGAAATTTGACATGGTTAGACTAGACACATGCCTTGACGGTATGGGAGGGTTTCAAGACTCAAGGATGTATGATGTCATGCAGAAAAATTTTGAAAAAATTTCAACGTTGGCCCCATTCACAAGTCATTGTTTCCCATCATGTACTCTATCCCTAGTACATTGTATTTTAATAGTTGTTTCCTTTAAAATTTGACCGATCAGAAAATTAAAACGAAACGAGGACGAGATGAGATGATATATAGAGTGGGTCTATGAGTGATCTTTGAGTATAAAGATGAATGAATGAACTTCTCTTGGGTTTGAGAATAATTTATTCTCTACTAAACAAAGACAACCACGTGAAGGTGGAAGTTCATATGGCCCCTCCCCCCCATCACATATCTCTCAATTCCCCAATACCCAATATAGTTTTGTATCCAATCTAGTTACGTACCTCATTGAACAATGCAACATTTGTATCATCCTTCATCTATATCTTCTTCTTGATCATCCAACTCGATATTTGTATCATCATCTGGTTCAAAAACAATGTTGAAAGGATTGATGATATAATCATCATCATCAATTTCATTTTCAAGCATATCTTAATCGATATCATCATCAAGAACTGGGGCATTGTCTCCTACGCCTGGTTCATCTTCTCTGTCTTCTTCATCTGTCAACCCATATTGTTCCTACTCTAGCTCTACAACATTGTCTTCTTCAATATCATCTTCCTCATCTACAATATATTGTACTGACCTTCCTATTGGATCATATCTAACAACAAATGATCAATCCCTCTTACCTGGAACCTTTGAGTAAAATACTTGTTCACATTGACTTGGAAAAACATAGTGGTCGTTTGTTTTTTCAAAAATTGTTGTTTTAATCATCGGAAATTCATTGGCATGTTGAATAACGGTTCTTTCCTCATCATGTTCATGCATTCGTAACGTATACCATTTGACATCGAACAAAACTAATTTGAAAAAATTAAATTCACACTCAATTATATCATTCAAAAAACAACAGTATCTATTTTTGGATTCTCGAGGACAGTTGTCACTCCTAGAGGAAACATTAGTGACCTGGAATATTGAAGTTATCCCACTATCAGAAGTTTTTCTGGTTTCATCCAACTGTTTGATGTGAAATTTATGACCATTGCACCACATAGCCTTGTGGTGTTTCAACTGCAATATGCCAGACATGTAAAAGATGCATTGTCAATTAATAATAAACAAATTTATATAACTTCGAAAGTATAATATATATGAAAATAACACACCTATAGTCACATTAATATAATATAAAATAACTGAATAAAATGGGTGAATTTGCTTGCCTTTCCATCTTTCAAACAATATGATAAATCTATTTCCCTCTGCGTAACATCATAATCTCCATTACAATGAGCTTCTCTAACCAATTCAAACAGTTATTTCCATGATAACCTACCGACGTGTCGTTATTTACATCTATCAATCCATACCTTCA
Organism: Picea glauca; assembly: GCA_000966675.3. Lineage (NCBI taxonomy): Eukaryota > Viridiplantae > Streptophyta > Pinopsida > Pinales > Pinaceae > Picea > Picea glauca. Next base: position 493,988 of record JZKD02S1595699.1, read on the forward strand.
TCCAATCAAGATTGTTTTCAATGTATAAATGTAGTGCATCCCAATCTTGAGCAATTGACCGATCAAAAAATCATAATTCACCAATATTAAATATTAGTTATAACCATGGTAAATATTAATAAATGATGAAAGA
>JZKD02S1595699.1:494170-528182 GCA_000966675.3 Picea glauca
TTCACATCCCAAATGCAATCCACTGCATGCATAGCTTGCGCTGCTAATTTAGGAAGATACTGACTAATATACACCATGGATTCATATACCATATATCCCTCCACCATATAACCCTTAGGACGTGCTCTTTTTCTAACCAAAGCCTTCAATGATTTTAGGTGCCTCTCCACCATCCACATTGACCTTGTGTGTACAGGTCCACACATTTCAATCTCCTCAACTTGGTGTATGAGGTAGTGTTCTTATGCATTGAAAAATGATGGAGGTAGATACTTCTGCATTTCACACATTAGCCAAGGAATTTCTCTCTTCCAATACTTTATATCATCTTCATGGATTTCTTTCAATGACAACCATCTACAGATCATGAAGCAAGAAAATAACATGTTTCAACAAAACATATAAATACATATTACATTACAAGTAAAACACATGTCATCAAGTACAACAAAAAAATGATTTTTTTTTTTGCATATATATTGCAGCTACTTACCTCATGTATTTTCCAAGATCATATATAACTTGTTTGACGTTGTTGTCAAAGTCGTTTGGGAGAGATAGAGGTAGAACATATTGTAACAATAAAAATGAATCGTTACTTGTTCAAAACTAGACAAAAAAAAATAAAAAGCTCAAAAAATGTATACGACCAATATATAAATATGAATACTAAAATGATTAATTACCTTAATGAATATATGCCAATCATGTGTTTTTACCCTACCAAATTCACCTTTCTTCGTTAAGATATTCTTTATGTTTGAACAAAAACCTGTGGGAAATTTAATTTTTTGAATGAACTCTTTAACACCATTGCTTTGTTGCTCTGTTAATAACCATGGAATGTTATTTTGGTCTCCATTGTTGTTTTATCGGATCAAACTTTGCGTTGCATGATTGGCTTCCCAAATGTCATTACAAATTTTGAATTTTTTTTCTTTATCCCTCCTGCCATCTATGATTCGCCATAATGTTTTTGTCACATTCTTCCCGATATGCATTGTATCAAATAAATTAACTATTTTTAGGTCCTTATAGTAAGGCAACCTCATGAATTGAGTGGGATAACATTTCATTCCTCGTGGAAGCCCATTATTACTACCTTCACGACGACGACATTGATGAAGCATAAAAAAAATCAGAAAACTATTTATCAAATGCAATAAAATAAAATGAATAATTAAAATAAAATTTCAAAACATGATTCCATTTACGATACATAAAAAAATGTGTATCTCGAGGATTAATTTTGTCATATGCCAACTTCCATAGGTGAGGTGTCATTCTTTGTGGTTTTAGTCCAGTCTCTTGTTTTCCATTGAAAAGATATTTTTCAGTAGTACGATAATTATGGTTCTTAGAGAGGAAGTGTCTATACTCATCAAACACCTTCTTTCCTAAAATTTTTGACCAAAGAGATTTCATCTTAGGTCCACAAACTGGACATGCAAATTTACCCTTTGTTTGAAGACCTGCAACAGATGGATTAATGTGAATTATATATATATATATATATATATACTATTCAACAACATGCATGATATAATCAATTAATTATATACTATTCAAGCATGCAATATGGAACGTTACATACCACAAAAATGTGTTAATCCTGGGGAATCGTGAATTGTCCATAAAAGTATTCCACGACATTGAAATCTCTTCTGCCCAATTGGTTTACAGATGTCATACATAGTGATGCCCTCCCATAACTTTAGTAGCTCGTCGATAAGAGGCTCTATATACACATCCATATCTTTAACTTGGTACTTACCTAATTGTTTGAAATTACATGAAATTACTACCACAGTATGTATATATACGTAAATAAATAAATAAAATATGTTATGCAAAAAAATAGAAAAATGAAAAATTTAAATTTGAAAAATTTATGTAAACAAATACCTAGAATAATCATTTTCAACATTATGTGCTCCCTCTTTATTGGCATCCAAGGAAGAATGTTATTGTTGATAAAAAAAATATGCCACACTAAGTAAACAAACCGAAGCTCTCAAAATGGATTAACACCGTTAGTTGCCAATGAAAGCCTAACATTACGAGGTTCATCTATAAATTCTGGCCATTTTGCAACAATTTCCTTAAATGCATAACCATCTGCAGGCATTTGGAGAATGCCATCTTCAATTCTCTTTTGTGCATGGTAATTCATAAAATGTACTATGCTTTGGCACCTGAACAGTCGTTGCAAACGTGGAATTATGGGAATATGCTGGAGAACCTGTCGAGGGACCATTTTTGTTACTTGATCGGTTTGATATTTACTGATGCCACATACCGAACATTCTATTTTTTACTCATGTTGTCCATAATATATAATATGATCATCATGACATGCATCTATACTTTGATACTCCATTCCAATGTCTTTCATAATGGCATGTAAATCTCGACGAGGTAAAATATTTGATGAGGGTAACATAAATTCACCTAACAATCTAAAACATAAAAAATAAATAGTTAATGTAAAGAATAGTAATTGTAAATATTGCATTTTTATTTTACACATTAATTAACACTAAAAAAATGGAGAAAATTCAACCTTTATGTAGATGTGAAGAAACATATTACATACCTTAGGATCTGTGTCATACAAGTGTTAGACAAATGATTCGTAACTTTCAATTTCACCAACAACAATGTAGTGGATAGAAGATTTTCTCTTGACTGTTTATAAAGTCATTTATTTGCCTTTTCAATCAGAGGTTCATCATAAATACCATCACTATTGTCCCCATGGTCCTCATCTAGATGACCGACTAAGTCTTGAATCATTTGATTTGTCCCATCATCTTGAACTTTGTTATTATTGTCATCTACTTCCATGTGATCATTAACTTGATCTTCATTATCTTCTTCAAGTTATTCATCTTGTACTACAACATCATTTTTGCTACTACTTGGTGCTTTGTGCATAAAGTTAGGGGGAAAATCTAACTTTATAATTACAAACAATCATGAAAAATCAGTGCATGTATAAAAAAATATAAAAGTTTGAGAATACAATAAATATTAAAATAGATAATGAATGTATATACCATGGGAGGATATTCATTTGATCCCCCGTCCATGTGCCCATATTTTCTACAATGTTTTTTAGTTGTCGCTATTAAAACTCTTTCGAGACGTCTAGTACAACAATTTTTGCAAGGGAAATAACATTTATCGTCACCCTTTTCACCCTCTTTAATTCTTTTCCTAGCTCTAATGTTTTTTGACATTCTTCCCCACAAACATATACTGAAAAAATATTTGTTTTGTGTTCGCCAAGAAGACCCGCAAACCCTTTTTGAAGTGTCGTTATTATAGAAAACTTGTCCCAACATCCATAAAATGCAACATATTTATAGATTTTATAATGTCACAATTACGACGATAGTTGACCAAATCAAAGTTGACTTGGTCAAATACTAGGTGACTATTGGAGGGGGAAAACCTAGTTTCCATAATGTCGCAATTGTGACGACTATTTTACCAACGTGGTGAGAGTGACGACAGTCCAATGGCATATCAATAGCGACGTCTTTGTCACAATAGCGACAACTGTTTGTATGACATCACACTTGCGATGTTATCAGGCAATATGGAAAAAAAAATTTACTCTATTTTTTGACACTATGGCCAATTTTGTCCATAACGTCGCAAATAGAACGTCGAAAATTTTACAATATGTACTAGTGAGAAGAGCTATATCAATTGGGGCTAATGGTTGGAACCCCAAGCACACATGAAATGGGTCGTGGCCAATAGAGATATGTTTAACATGTGGAAGACTATAATTCTCTTCATGCTCCTCTACAATCTCATCGACCTACTTTTACTGGATAGAAATGTCTTGGGCCAAGGTTGTAGTGGGTGACCTCTTGTTCACAGTCTGATTGGATTGTAAAGAGGGAAAACTTTGTGGTATGAGATATTACTTTGTGGAATTTGTTTTCCAATATCAATGAAGTGGCAGTAGTCAGAGCTACCTATGGTACCTTATAGAGTTGAACTCCCAGAGTAATAATGACATGGTGGATTCGAGACTCATAGATAGTGTGACATTTTCACATATATGGTTTTCCTAAAAGAACATCATAGACTTCATGTGGGGAAACATCACACACTACCTCATCCTTGAAGGGATTGATTCCATAGGACAAGTGACATTATTGGCTAACACATATGTCTCATCCCCATCTCAACGATCTGATGGTGTATGGTTGGGGGTGTGGCATCATTGGTAGCTTCAATCTCTTGACAACCTCGGCTGAGATCAGGTTCTTATGACTCACACTTTTAACAATGAAATGTAGTGGGTTCCCCCTTACTCACATCTACAAGTGGAAGAGGCACTCCCCTTCCTCAATCTCCTTTGGTTCTTATGGTTGTATTGTTTTGTCCATGATGGTAGCAATGGGATCTACATCAATGATCTATTTCCCTTTATTGTTCTTTGAATCAGATTCCAATTCAGGTTCCAATTATTTTTCTTTGATATTTTCCACTAATGAATGTTATGTAACATTCATCAGTGTTGTGACAGGGGATGTTGTGGAACTCACACCACTTTCTGGTGTCTTTCTTACACTTCTTGTTACCCTTCTTTTCCTACATCTTGGATTGGATCTCTTAAGTTTGACCTTCCTTTCTATGTCCTTTGTTTTGTGAGTTAGGGTTGCCTTTTCCATGATTCTGTTGTGGTGTATTTTCAAACCCTAACTTCCACTTACTCTGTTGCTTGAATTTCTGCTCAATTTTGACTGCATATCGATAAGCAACTCCCATTTTGGACGTACCTCTTCATATCACTGTGATACTTCAAAACCAAGTGCCACTCGAAGTCTTTGATACCCAAATTTGAGTGCAAGGTATAGAATATGTTAGTGTACTCCAACACTATCTGATCTCTTTTCTGACGTAGAGTCATCCATCTCATGTATTGGTCATCATATTTTTTGACAGGGTATAACTCCTCCTTTAGGGCATCTACAAAGGTCTTCCAAGTGGGTTCTCTACTAAATGGTGTAGATTCATCCACGGTGTACCTCTCCTAGTAACCTTTCCACCAATATCTGACATGGGGAAGGTATTTAAGGAGCATGAAGGTGATATTTTCATTATCAGAGAAATTTTGGATGGATTAATAACCTTCTAGTAGATTCAACCATTTTTCTAGAGCATCCACATCTATCTGTCCTTCAAATAAGGGGATATCAAATTTGAATTGTACCTTGAAGGGTGTCACACCTATGAAATGGTTTCTTGTCGAAGATTCCTTGTCCATTTCCATCGGTAGTATTCGAAGGATCTTAGTGAAGTTGTCCATCATATCAGTCCTTTGTTTCACAAGGGATTCCTTGAGAAACATCTTGAAAGGATCTCCTGTTATGTCATCTATCTTTTCTTCCGCCATGGGAGGTCGCTTGGGATAGTGAGAGAGTTTTTCCTCAAGCGAAACAACTTGAGACAAAAATATCTATACCCTAACCTCGTTGGGGACCTACTCTGAGAAATGATAAGGATCAAACTGCTTTGATACCATTGATCTTGATTATGATGAGAAAAAAATGAGACAAAAACAAAAATATAGAAGAGAACACATAAATGCAGTGAAACCCAACTTCTATTAATGAATAAGAGAGAAAAACATTATAGAACACAAATTGGAAAAATGGGGAAGCTTATATATGAAGAGAAAGAGATGTTGGATACACTTCATTCGCAACAAGATTTACATCACACTCCATTGCATGCTTAAATGACCTCCTTCACCTCAATTATATATGAGAGAGTGAGAGGAGAACAATTCCCATAATGCATGTGGGATAAATTAATCTAAGTTTATAAAATTCCATAGGCATGTAAAACACTAGGACTTCCCAAGCAATCACCCATCCTAGTACTACTCTAGCTCGAGCATGCTTAATTGTAGAGTTCTATTGGAATCCGGTGCATTAAAGCTATGTTGTAGGCATGTACATAAGACCACTAGGAAATCATTACACGATGTTTATAATTAACAAATGAAGATGGCATTACATTCCATTCCCCATCAAAAGGGTGAATATCATGGTTTATCAAAACTATCGGGTCGAAATGTTGATTCAGTGGAAAAGGTGGTTGGCCACCGAGATCCACCTGGATCATGAATTTAGGGATTTCACTCTCATTTTTCACTGTTTTTCCCCAAATTCATCACAGATCAAAATATGTAACACCAATTTTTACCCAAATTTGCATTGCTTCTTGGCCCATATGGGTCTAGTTTTGAAGTTAAGCTATGATACCACTCTATAATGCACCCAGCCCCAGGTTGGGTCATGCCACTGCTCACATAACCATATAAATTTTTTGATACCAATTCTAAAAGCAAAAATAACACACAACATGACATCCAAACTCATGCAACTATGTATGCTACTATAAAATGTAAAATAAATTACTTATATGTGCACAACAATAACTAAAAAAAATACAACAAAATTCAACCACATAAATAAATATTCACATGCATCATTCTACTCACAACAAGTATTATTAACCAAAATAAATTAGAGTAAAATACACAATAGATATATCATCATTTAACATAAATAAACGCAACAAATAATAACACTTATCTTATGAAATATGCAACCCACTGTAGAGCACAGACATTACTCTCAACCGTAGAATTTTTGTTCTAGTTCTCAACAAAGAGTTACCCCCGAGATAGTGATATTAATCCACAAGAGAAAGTGGCCCCTAAGGGTGGCTAATGTCCCCCTCTCAACATTCAATTCCCATAGCTAATTCCAGTCCACTAGATCTCTTCCCCACAAGTTGCGCAACCAAAGGGATGGGATCCCCCTTCACTGCTCATAGTCCCTCAGTCCTTCCCACTCCCTTCCAAGGATTCCAACACAAGTTGGACAGGAAATGTATATACCAGAACCTCAATAATTCTACAACTTCAACAAGAGTTCGAACATCAGCAAAATACTTTCTTCTCTTGCCAATTTTCAAACAAAATATTTCTCACGGGCCGTAGCCTCTTCTCCTATGAAATTATAGCTCCAAATAACTGCCATACATGTCCACTATGGCTACCTTCAATCTTCAACACTCCAAAATCTCTTACTATCCATAAATATTTATGCGAAACATGCTCTCCATGCAAAAATGTGAATGTGTAATTATGCTCCTCTACCCATATGAATTTATTCTCTCTCTTTCTTTATTTAATTACACTCTTCCCCAAGATGATTGTACTCAACCCCCATGCTCTCAATAAATATGGGATGTGACTCCTCACACCCACCCTCTTACATGAATTCAGTGATTGGGCTCTATAACACTCAATAGATAATGGAAGGTTCATGGAAAGGATAATTTAGAAAGAAATGTGTTTGGGTTTAATAAAAATGGGTAAACTCCCCCCCTTATACCCCTTCCCTCTCTTTTGGAAACTAAACCTTGAAATATTCGTCCATGTCCATATGTAGTTGGATATACATTTTATTCATTATATTCCATTTACATCATTTACACATTTAATCGTTTGGTCCACAATCATACATCACATTTACAATATATATTTCTAGTTTGGGGTTTAAAAATGGGGATTTTACAGGACCCACCAACCCACTTCTTGCTCGCTTACCTCCCAAATGGCCTACACCCACAAACAACAAGTTAACAAACACACACTTTCCTTGCAACAAGACAACACACAAAACATGACTAACATCTAGAGTATCAATTCCAATGTTTCTACCCTCAATTCAAAAGTTGATACCCTCATTTCCTGATTTGACTCCCTCTCTAACGAGCTAAAAAAACAAGTTCATGACCATTTTACAAGAGATAAAAACCTATATGATTAAATTTTTGGGCCCTACCTCCTTTGAAAAACCTTTACACCCAAAAGGTGTTGGCTCCTCCCATACCATGGCCTTTCATTCCAACCCCCTTCATCATAAACTATGTCTTCCCAAAGTTGAGGTGAATAAATTCAATGGCTCGAATCCCACAGGCTAGGTCACTCAAATGGAACATTATTTTTCCTTACATGTCATTACTGATGATTTGACCAAACTTCATATCGGTGTCCTTTATTTGGATCTTGAACGCTAGCAATGGTGTCAATAGCATTAAAATTCATGCCGAGGGTATATTTCTTAGACTCAGTTTGTTGCATAACTTTATGAATGCTTTGACACCGACACACATCATTTGGGTCATTTGACCAAACTTAAACAGTCTGGTACCATGGAAGAATATATTGCTTCTTTTGAGAAATTGGCTTTCCAAATGGATGGCATGTATGGCACCTTCTTTCATGAATTCTTTATCAGTGGCCTTAAGGATGACATCTGATCCCATGTCCTAATGGATCGCCCCTAGACTTGGCTTGAAGCTACTCACCATGCCAAGAAAGAAAAACTAGTAGTCTCTTCCCAAGACAAAAAGCCATCATTTATTCCTTGATCCTAGCCCATAAATCATGCCCCTCATCCCACTCCTCTTAAAATCCACAAATTAACTAGGGAAGAAATGGTTGAATGCCAACTAAAGGGTCTTTGCTATAAATGTGATGAAAAATATTTTTCAGGGCACAAGTGTAAGAGAAAAATATTTTTATGGCCATTCTGAGGATGTTTCTAAAGAGGATGTTGATGTTTCCCATTCAGAAGATCTACCCTAATCAGGTGATCATACCCTTCCCTCTAATCCACTAGAATTTGAACTGCTTATCTCATTGAATGCCCTCACTGGTATCTCTACTCCCCAAACCCTTAAGCTAATTGGTTATATCAAGCATAGGAAAGTCATTATCCTAATCGATAGTGGAAAAACCCATAATTTATTTTGTCACCATATTGCCCAATAAACCATGTGATATATCCATGCAATCAACAATTTCAAATCATGATTTCTAATGGTGGTTCCATGAAATGTCAGGGGCATTGTGAAAATGTGGGCATGCAAATTCATCATTACAACCTGAAATCTCATATGTTTTCTATTGACATGTGTGGTTATGACATTGTTCTAGGTGTTGAATGGTTACACTCACTTTACCCCATCATAATGGATTTCAAGGAATTAACCATGAAATTCCAACAATATGGACAACAATTTCAATTCCAAGGCATCACAAAAGGCTCCCCCAAGACAATCAGTTCACACCGAATGGAGAAAATAATAAAAAAAGGTCATTATGGAATTATTGCACAACTCCGTGTCATTCAAGTAGTTGAAACCCCCTCACCTACTATTCATTCTGACATACAATCTCTCATATCCAAACACCAATCTATTTTTTACAACCCCCAAGGAATTTCCTCTCCCCATGGTTCCCATGAGAAATCCATTCCCCTTGTCCCTGAAGACCTTCCTCCCAATTTTTTCCCTTGTCGTCACCCATTTTCCAAGAAAAATTAAATTGAGAAAATTGTTCAAGAATTTATAGCGGTGGGTGTTATCCATCCTAGTACCAACCATTATTCTTCTCTTATCATCATGGTACTCAAGAAAGAAGTCACATGGCACATGCACCCTGATTTTCAAGCCCTCAAAAACATTACCATCAAATATAAATTCCCTATTCTTTTCATTGATGACCTTTTGGATGAACTAAGTTGTGCTTAGTTCTTTACCAAACTTGATCTGTCATGTTTTGGCTACCACTAGATATGTATGAAAGAGGTTGATATTCCCAAAACTTATTTTCAAACTCATGAGGGCCATTATGAGTTCTTGATCATGCCCTTCGATCATAATGCACCTTCCACATTTCAAAGCCTCATGAATCATGTCTTCCTCCCTTTCCTCTGACATTTTGTCTTGGTTTTCTTTGATGATATCCTCATATATAGTAAAACTTGGAAATCCCATCTAGCCCATGTGGATAAAGTATTACACTTACTATCTCAGCACAAAATCTTCCTCAAAAAGTCTAAATGCGATTTTGGATCTGCCGAAGTAGAGTACCTGAGCCATATTGTTGGCAAGGATGGTGCCTGTGTGGATCCTAAGAAAAAATAAGCTATTCAATATTGGCCCCATCCTAAAAATCTTAAAATTTAGAGAGGTTTCCTAGATTCAATGAGTTATTACCAGAATTTTGTTCAAAATTATGGAAAAATCACAGCTCCCCTCACTGCTCTCCTTAAAAAGAATGCTTCCAATTGGACTCCAGCAACAGATCAATCCTTCCAAGCCTTGAAAGATGCTATGTGAACGAATCTTTTTATGGCACTTCCCGACTTCACCAAGACATTTTTTCTAGAATGAAATGCTTCTAGGAAAGACATCAAGGCAGTTCTCATGCAAGATGGAAGAAATTTGTCTTTCACTAGCAAACAACTATCTGAGATGCACTTGAGAAAATCTACCTATGAAAAGGAAATGTTGGATATTCTACATGCAGTGGATATTTGGTGTCCTTACTTGCTTGGGAAATGCTTCCAAATTAAAATAGATCAGTGTAGCCTTAAATATTTCTTGGAACAAATAATTTCATCCTCTGAAAAATAGCAGTGGTTGACCAAATTTTTTTGCTATGATTATGAGATCATTTACAAGAAAGGAAAATAAAAATTGGTTGTTGATTCCCTTTCATGGAAATATTAAGAAGAATGATCCCTCTTCTCACTCTCCTTCATTGTATCATATTGGTTAAAGGTACTTAACCAGGAATGGTTCCAAGATCCCAAACTATCTTTCCTAATCCAACAATTGCAACATGATCCTCATGCATATTTGGGATACTCTTGGCACAATGAGGAACTTCACTGTAAAGGTATCATGTATTTAAGAAAATAGTCTCACCTTAAATCCACTGTGCTCTCTAAAATTCATGCCTCACTAACAATAAGGAGTTCATGTTTTCACAAAACACATGAAAGGATCAAATGTTCTTTTTATTAGGAAGGCATGAAACAAGACATTTTCACTTTTATGATTGAATGTAATACTTGGCAATGCAGTAAGAGAAAAATAGTCAAAACTCTTTGAACACTCCAACCTCTTCCTATTCCACCTTCTATATAGATAGATATTTCTATGGACTTCATTGTCATATTTCCAAAATCTTGAAATAGATCATTCATCATGGTTGTAGTAAATCTCCTTTCCAAATATGATCATTTATATGCCCTCCAAAACCCATTCACAACATCCACCATGGCTCAAATTTTCATGGATAATATCTTCAAAATTCATGGCATGCCTCACTCTATTGTCTTTGACTGTGATCCAACCTTCACCAAAAAAATTTAGAAATAATTTCTCAAGCTCTAGGGAACCCAATTTCATCTCAGCATGGTCTATCATCCCCAAACTAACGATCAAATTGAAATTGTCAACAAGTTCTTGGAAACATATTTGAGGTGTTTTACATTAGATAGACAAGAACAATGGGCTCAATGGTTACTACTAGTTGAATGGTGGTACAACACATCTTACCAAGTTTCCACTCACATGAGTCCCTTTGAAGTGTTCTATGGTTAAAATCCATCTTTTGTATTCTCCTAGTTGCCCAGTGTCTCCAAGGTCTAGGACGTAGACCACATCCTTACAGTCAGATCTTCCATTATCCATACCCGCAAAGAGAATTTGATCATGGCTCATAATTGCATTAAGAAAAAATATGATTAGGGTCATTTAGAAAACAAATCCGTTGAAGGGGACCAGGTGTTTCTTTGTCTACAACCTTATAATAAAACATTCCTAAAAGTAGATAATTGTTAAAAAAAATCTCCCAAGTTTTATGACCCTTATACAATTATTTAGTGTGTGGGGCATGTGGCCTACAAGTTAGCTCTCCCCAATCACTCTAAGCTCCATCTTTTTTTTCATGTTTCTTGCTTCAAGAAAGTGATTGGAACCAAGTGCTAGATTCAAACTAGTATCCCTAGATTGGATGAAGAAGGATCCATTTGGTTGCAACACCAAGCAGCCTTGGACCACCGTGAGTGTCGTCTCCATCAATGCATAATCAAGGAAGTTTTAATTCAGCAGAAGGATACATAATTAGAGGATTCCACATGGGAGTTGAATTCCATCTTGCAAACATTTCCACATCTCAAGCCTTGAGGAAAAGGATTATTTTGAAGGGGGAGGGCATGTTAGGGTCCTAACCTCTCTAACCCCTCAATTAGATAGAATAATATGTTCTTCTATGTAATAAAGGTCAACATTAGTAAATAATTCCTATGTAATAATGTGAACACATTTAATGTAAGAAGACTTAATAGAAGGTTTTGCTTCTAGAAAGATGTTCCTCTAGAATTTTCTATAGAAGATTGAAATAGTATAAATAGGAGTAGAAAACATGGAAACATTTTTTTGTGAGAATCATTTTGTACTTGAGCTCTGCTCAATCGGAGGTTTTCCCCCTCAAAGAGGCAAGTGAACTTGGATATCTATATAATAAAGTTATCATTTTTGGAATCAATTGTGTCATTGTGCTCTATATTTGTATCTTTTTGTTGATAATTGTTATACCAATTCTATTTCTATGCTGCATAATAACATATGGTACCTTACATAATCATGTTTGCACGTAGTTGGATAATTTAGTTCTACTCCTTAAAAGTTAGTACTAATAAAAGAAATGTGTCCTTCATTACCTTTAGTATCCTTCTACATTAACATTGCCACTAGAGAATGATCATATGCAAATTTATAAATAAGAAACTCAAGATTAAAATCAAGATTTTGTAACACCAGAGTGTTGGATATTTCAATTTTAGTTTTCTCAAAATATTCCTTCTCTTGTTACACTTAAATTATACATCTTTCTTGATCATTTTCTACAATGGTTTTATGATTTCAACAAAATCAAGAACGAATTTGTGTAAAAAATTGATCTTCCTAAAGAAATATTAAATAGCCTTTTTTTAATGTGGAAAGGACAACTTAGATATCACTTTAACACTCTTAGGATATATGGTTATACCCTATTTTGAAATGATATGTCCTAGTATTTTTTATTCACTAAATATGGAGATACTCTTCTTTGGATTGAGTGAGATGCCATACTTTCTACATATTTCAAAAGTATGAGTTATATGTGAAATGTGATTTTCTCTATTTTTCAAGTACATGGTTACATCATCTAGATAGACAACAACATTGTGATTAATCAAACTATGAAAGGAAATATCCATTTCTCTATGGAATGTAGCTTCGACATTAACGAGCCCAAAGGGCATCCTTTTGTAAGAAAAATTTCCCCATTTTGTTATGAATGTGGTTTTAATTTTGTCTTCCTCAACTACTAGGACCTAATTGTATCCTACAAATCCATCAAGCAAGGAAAAAATTTCAGATCCTGATAAAAGTTGCAGGATTAGATACATTGGTGTCACTAGACAATTGTCTTTTAAGAATCTTTGTTGAAGCTCCAAAAATTGATACACAAGTGAATTTAACCAGCATTTTTCCTTACTAGAACCAGATTAGCCACCCAAGCCGAGTGTCGAAATTGGAAAAAAATTTTAGCATATGTTGGCCCTTCGTTATGGAAGTTGGAAAAGAACAAGGAAGAAAAGGAAAAATGAGAACTTCATGAAAGACATGGTGACTGTTACTGAGTTGAAGTGAGCAAAAGAGCAGAAAAGACGGAGCAAATTCTAAGAAAGAAAGTTGATTGGACGATGAGATCGAGGATGATAGGTAAGCAAGGAAGAAGGATCGTAAAAAACTCAGCAAGTGGATAAAGCCATTATTGGATGCTTTGGAGCACTGCGCGAGAAGGAAGGAAGGAAAGGCTGGCAAAGCCCAGAAAACGTGGGTCAAGTTGACCTAGGGTTTTAGACACCTAGGGTTTTGGTATCTAGGGTTTTGACACTTAGGTCTCGGCCTAAGGATGTCGGTGAGTGATTGTAATGTATAAATAAGAACCTATATGAGGGAAGAGGGTTGGTTTGAGTTCATTGGTCTTAGTTGTTGCCGTTAGATGAGATTGTGGTAAGAAGAGAGATTGCTAGAGAGAGAGAAGTATTGTATTGTGAGAGCAGCCTGTGTTGTAAGATCTTCAGCTAGGTGCGAAGATCCATCCTGCAGTTGGGTGCATAGAAAGGGAGAAAGAGAGAAGAAGAGAGAGGATCTGCTAGATAATAGCATAGATAAGAACCGTATGCTTTCATCTTAATATATCACAAAGCACAGTTTTGTGGACGCATCCCTAGATAGAGGGTGAACCATGTATATCTTGTGTTGTGTGTGATTGATGCTCTGTTCTTTGTACTTTGATATGTTTCTATGATGATTATGTGTTAGATCTGATATATAACTTGTGTAGTAGGCTATAAGAAGATAAAGAATATTAGATTGTTGTCAGTTGGTTGTTTTGAATCCACTTTGCATTCCTTCTGGTTGTAGACTTATCTATCTTGCAACCCCCTCATAGCTACTTTGGGTGAGACTTCATATGCCTCGCAGGTGTTACCGAAAGGGCCAGTAGTTAGGGATTGTTGGTGCGCTCTTGGATCTGAACCTTGGGTCTGCCCCTATGCCAATAAATGGTTCCATTGCTGGGACAAGAATCTTCTTGAGGGAATGTCAAGGTGGTTTCCATCAAATACATAGATTCAAAAGTGGATAGAAGATCAAGAAAAGGACTTCGTTGAAGCCCAGAACAAGAACCCTAATCTTAGTATAGAAGTTTGGTTGGAGAGATATATTTTTATTGATATACACGAGATATTCTTCGGAGGAATCCATCAGGAGCTATATGAATGGTAAGCTAGGTTAGAAGATACCCAATTTGAGATTAGATCTAGAACACTTGTGGTTTGGACGTCGATGCTGATCAAGAAGGTCAAGAGAGTTGAAAACAATGTGTCAAGAGTAGTAGATCACTGGTTTGATAGCACAATTGGATGGTACATCACCGAGTTTGTTGTTGATAGAATATAGTCATATAGCCAAGCTGAGAGATATTTCTTCAAGGGACCCAGAGGAAAATTTTTATATTTTCTGAATTTGAGAATCAAGACGCTATTGCATGAGAAGAACATCTTGAAGATACAGTAGATCGATCGGACTTAAAAAGGCTAATGTTCAGGAATTCGGACAGTGGTAGTGACACATAAGCTAGACATACACGCAGTGGGAGAGTGTTCAGAGAAGTTCATCTTGCGAACCTGTTCAAGAAGAACTATGGAGATGAGGGTTTCTACAGTAGAAAAGAGGCAGATCTGACAGACGAAGAGCATTTAGAACCCGCTAGGGAAGAGGAAGAGGAAGCTGAAGAACTTTGTCAGGAAAAGCCAGAAACCTCAGGAACTGTGCAGACTATTGAATTAAGTACTATTAATACTCTTTTTGGTTCAACAACATTAAGCAATCAGAGTAATCAGAGTTACCAAACCGTTTAGAGTACTATTACTAGTAGTCCACCACATACTCAGACAGGAAACCTAGGAATATCTATGGAAGATGAGATGAGACTCCCTATCTTTAGGGGAGATGGATCTGAAGATCCTGATCAACACTAGTTTCTGTGTGAAGCCGTATGTAATATTAAACATGTCACCGACGAAGATGTTAAAAGAACCCAGTTTAGTACTACCCTTCGAGATCGCACACTAAGCTAGTACATGAAGCTTGTCCAAGGACTTGCATAGCCTAAGCCATTGAACAAGATCAAGAATGTGTTGATTGTAGAGTTCAAGAAACCCAAGTCAGAGTCACAATGTATTACAGAGATGAAAGAGATCAAGCAGAAAGTATCTGAACCTGTTTGGTAATTCGATCAGAGGTTCAAAACCTTAACAAGTCAATTGAATTTTCAGATCCCAGATGAGCAGAACAAAGAGTGGTTCATTGTTTCCCTCTTACCACACATCAGAGTTTCTCTGATGCAACAGAATATTTATTCATAGCCTGAGGCGTTGGAGATTTCCATGAATTTAGAATCAGCCCCTATGGGAGAATCCATCTCAGGTATGAGTCGGATCTTGAGCCAGCTAATTAGTTTGTCTCTACAGGTCAAAGATATGAAGAAATACAAGGGAAAATATAAAAGATAAGACATCTGGTGTGTCATATGCAGATTAGAAGGTCATGACAAGGAGCATTGCCCCCTATTCCATGAATACTTGGCCTCTGGAGCCCTAAGCCCTTTGAATCAAGTCACCTTACCTTGGTGCAAAGTCTATCGAAATAGACATCGCCCTAGTGAGTGCTATTACATGAAAAAATATGTTTAGACACCCACTAATTTGTATTGCATGTTCTGTAAGTTTGTGGGACATGATGATAGGGATTGTAGGGCTTACGATCTCATGCATGAAAGGTTAAAAGACATATACAAGATTCAAGGTGAAGTACAACAAGAAGGAAACACCATGCAGTATAACTCCCCTAGGAGAGGGAATTTCAACCCTCGCAGTGGATTTAGAGGACGAGGACAAGGAGGAGGTATGGGTCAAGGCCACAGAAAGATAATATGCTACAACTGCACACAACTAGGACACCTCGCAAGGGACTGTCAGAACCCTTGTACCACTTGCAGCTATTGCAACTCTTTCGAGCATGTTATTGAAGAATGTCCAGCGTTGCTGGCTAAACTTCAAGAGAAACGAGGACCTCAGCAAAACCGTTAGATGCAATTGATCAAAGAAAAACCTCATGGAGAAGACCTCGAAGTCGTTGTTATAACTAGAGGAGGCATTGTTACAGGAAAAGACAGAATGACCCAAGGGAAGACTGCAAAGGACTCAGGAATCAAGAAAGCTGCAGAGAAGACCCAAACTTTTGATGCAAAGAAAGAAAGACAAATATTAGAAGAGGCAAGAAAAGAGTTCAAATCTGATCAAGTTTATTCATCAAATACATGAGCAGAAGTAAGAGAATATGGAATGCCTTAGGCATTTGATCAGTCTACTTCACCAAGAGAAGGAAAAGAGGTAAGCAAGCTCATGGAATTTTTATATAATTGAATTAAGTTGATTCAGGATGAAAGTGTTGTACAAGAGTTACAGAATCTAATTAGACAATATGAGCTAGGAAATATAGACCCCTTGTTGAACAGGGAAATACACCAAATCGCTAAAAAGAGAAGGAAAAATAAGGAATTACACTTGAATGCTCAAATAGGAGAGTATGATATAGACTATGTGGTCCTCGACTTAGGGACGGAAGTCAATGTCATGATGAAGCAAACTTGGGCGCTGATGGGAAAACCAAGGTTGATCTATTCCCCTATCAGACTCAGGATGGCTAATCAACAAGTTGTCAACCCCTTTGGCAGACTGGAATATGTCCCTGTGGACATCGACAGAGTAAGAACGTTGGCATATTTTGAGGTCATTGAGATAGTCGATGATAGATGCGCTTACCCTGCGCTGTTAGGAATTGATTGGGCTTTCAATAACTCCACTGTGGTTGATTTAAAGAAAAGACATATGACTTTTGAAAAATATGGCCTTAGGGTCATTGTGCCTTTAGATCCAGATGAAGGTTAGTAGTACACAGAGCCCATAAGAGAAGAAGACCACGCATATGAACTGAAAAACATATACAAACTAACAGCTTGGAAGCAGGATTACATTAATCCTATGGACAATGGAAACCTAAGCTAGCGAAGTGACAATGCATGTTAATCAGACTTAGAAGAAGCATTGGAGAACTGGTAGAATAAAATGTATGAAGTATCTACAAGAATATGTGCTAGATTAAACAGAGATGTTCGTTGGATCGACACAACAGTAAGTAACTTACCCACCTTTGATGGTCTGAATCCTTTAGAAACATTCTTGTTGGACTTTGAATAAAGTGTACCAATGAAACAAATATTGTTTGCAATGTATGAGGCCTTGAAAGAAACCCCAACAAGATGGTGGGGGGCACACAAAATCAATATTAGAGATTGGATACAATGTCATACCCTGGTGACTGCACGGTTCTCAGCACAAGTAGAAGGCTACGAATTTTGGTACACAGGTCAAAGCTGCCCAAAGGACCATGTGCGAAGCTGCGAGGAATCTTGGAGCAACGTTCCTCAAGAACAATGGGTACACAAATTCATTAATACACTGGACACGACACCTATCAACTGGTACCTTAAAGCAGAGCTGTGCCTCATCACTATAGATTGGAAAGGTATGACTCGAAATTTTATAACCACCTTCTTATTTGAAAGTCAATATCCTTCAGTAGATCAAGCATTACATATTGTGAGATAGAAAGTATTCGAGGAGGCATCTAGCCTTCCTTTGGAACAAGAAGAGGAGGAATGGATTGCGCCTCTCTAGAAACTACAAGGTTGTTACAACATCAATGTTTGTGAAGACGATGATCCGAGGAAGGTGAACATCGCAAAAATAGAAGGCCAAAGAGATGTGGAAGGACCAGGAGTTGAGATACCATTCATTAGACAACCAATCAATATTAATAAATTCAACATTGGAACAGAACAGACACCAAAGCTTGCGAATTTTGGAGATTATTGGGATTCTACCACTATTGACAAGATCACATAATTACTGCATGAATATCAAGACTTGTTTCCAACCAAGTTAACTGATATGAAGGGAATTAAAGGGCCTATGGGAGAGATGAGGATCCCTTTTAAACTAGATGCAAGACCATTCAAACAGAGACCCTATAGATTAAACCCTAAATATAAGGAGAAAGTGAAGATTGAGCTCGACAGAATGCCAGAAGCAGGGATTATAGAGCATGTCAAAGAATCAGAGTGGATCAGCCCTATGGTGGTACAGGACAAAAGGACAGGAGATATTAGGATCTATGTAGATCTCAGGAAGCTGAATGATGCCTGTTTTCATGACCCCTTCCCTACGCCATTCACTGACGAAGTGTTAGATAATGTGGGAGGCCATGAAGTATATTCTTTTACATATTGATTTTCAGGATACCATCAAATCTAGATTTCCAAGGAAGATCACCATAAGACCACATTTGCAACAGAATGGGGGTCCTATCAGTATACAGTGATGCCATTTGGATTGAAGAATGCCCCATCCATCTTTTTCAGGGTGGTGGTCGAAGCATTTAAGAAGTTTTTGCATAAATTTCTAGAAGAATATTTTGATGATTGGACTGTTTTTAGCTTATTGAAAAATCATATTGAATGTCTAGGGCTAATGTTGGATAAATGGAGGCAGTGTCAAATTTCCTTGAATCTGAAGAAATGCATATTCTTCTCAATGCATTGTTGGGTCAGAGTCTCACACAACATTGGTTTCATCTCCATTTCCTTTGAGTAACAATAGCCCTTAATAATATTGCGCAATTTTAAAATTTAACTAGTAACTCTTTTCTAGGACTCTATTACACCAACAATTAGCTATGCTAGAGCTTTGGAATAGGAAGAGAGATACAGTCTCCAAAGCACAAAACACACAATAACATCTTGTGTTAAGGAGTTTCAAATTCCATTTACAACATTTTGTCCTGGGAAGCCCTTCTCACACAAGGGTCAAACTCGAGGTCGCATTGATATTGACAGAGTTACTCACCCTGCTTTGTTGCTATCGATGTAGATATTGCACGTATTACGGGGGTCACTTGAAGGTATACCCACAATGATGAGTGGAAGCCTCTCAAGATTGATTTTGGGCTAGATACCCTACCCTTGCATGTGTATCGGGTTGTCGTCGACTGTCCCCCCAGGATTTATTGTTGTCGGTGGTGACCTTAGTGGCCTATCTTCTTAAGGGTCTTACACAAGGTGACTGTGAAGGGGCAAGTCTTCACGGTACCTGGAATCAACGTTGGCCAAACTCACTCGGGCTCCTTGGAGGGTATACCCAGGATTATGTGTGGGAGCTTGCACCAGGGTGTAAGTCCCGTTAAGCAAGTCGTCAACGTAACTTTTCCACCCTAGCCCAGCCCCTTCTCATCTCATTGTTGCGACGTTGGACATCATCACCAACTAGTGACTTCGAAATTAGAAGGTCTTGTTTGCTTGGTATTGTTTCCTAGATTTTGTTTACTAGCGCATGTTGCTTGTTTACCCAAATTGGCCATATAATTTTTCTTCGTAATTTTTTAACTCGTTCGCAATAGACCCTCCACGTCGTTCACGCAGAATGCAGGGCTTACCCCTAGAAAATCTGGAAGGTTCTCAATGCTTGCCTACCAGCTCACCAGAGGGATCTCCTCAATAGAGTGAATTCCAAGACGTCACCACTCCACAAGTGGGAATAACTGACTCTCTAGAATGGTTCTGAATTACCAATTCTCGAGAGGACTTTCAACTTCACCCCGATTCTAAGAGACGTATTATGCGAGTGAATTCTTCTGGAGATTTAGTTGTTTTGTCTTCTGGATCACCGACTGGATATTTTCCAAGACCTGAGGGCCAAGACCCTTTTTGGGCTACTGGTATTTTTAGACGAGACCTCTTTGGTTCAGGAGCAGGCGTTGATATCACCATCTCACCTACATTCCCCGAAACCTCTGACCCAGACGCAATACCTTTTACTATTGCATATTATTTTCCTGGAACAGACACTCCGCGAGCCCACATCTTGACCCTCCCTTTACAAATGGTCCATTACACATATAGCATGAGTATTCACACTGAGATTACAACGGCTAGTCAAGCCCACATTGGCACACTGCTTTCTCCTAGAGTCACCCCGACGCTTCCATCGGGATACCGTGCATTGAATGCCTCTATTTCCACTTCTACCGAAACCCCATATGGAACTTCTGGTGGTCCCACTTCTTTTGGGCACTCTCCTCCCGATTTCATTTCGACACTTCCTCTGCCCCCTTTCAGAGGAGCTTCTCCATCTTCTATCAGCAGCACTGATCCTAGTGGCACCATTCCGTCGTTCACACCAAATTACCAGATTCCTGTTGGTGGACAATTTCACCAAGGAGGTTTGACTCAACCCCCCCTTGTAGGGAAAATTCCTATTGGAACACAAATCCCAATTGGAACACAACCTTCGATGGGAGCATAACCCCCACCGGCCCCACCCTATGGACAAAACATACCTCCATCCTTGGCCCAGTATTGGAATCATCTAATACAACATAATCATCAATCGACTGGGGGGCAAGCCTCAAGTTACCTCTGTTATACCCCCTAGTATAGGTTAACCATATCCAGGTACATCCAATCCTATTTGGGGTTCAAATGCTCAAATTGTCATCCCTATTCAAGGATACAATCCCATGAGCTAATTTCCTCCATAACAACCACCAAATCTACCTGGGTCTTCACATTATATGCAGACTACTTATGGTCCCACTGGTTTGCCTATGGGACTCCCTCCCCAAAGCCACCAGTACCTGCATGTGAATAAAAAGTTACCCTTCTTATCCACTTTGGACCTTCTGGATCTGTCGAGGATTTTAAACAATCTGATCCGTCACTCTTCCCAATGGCCCTCTATACCAGCCAAGCTACTGTCTGACATCCCTAAATTCGATGGCAAAGCGGGAGAGGACCCCAACAATCAGGTCATGACTTTTCACCTTTGGTTCTCATCCAACTCCTTGATGGATGACTCTATTCGTTTACATCTTTTTCAAAGAAATCCCATGGGTTCTGCTGCTAAGTGGTATATATAATTACCACGAGGTTTCTTTGTCGACTTAAACACCCTCGCTATAGATTTCCTCACCCACTACTAGTTACCAATCCTCTATGAAACGGGGACCGAGATTTTGATTTCTTTCAAACAAAACAAAGCCACTCATATATCTGATCACATTCATGAGTGGCGACGGAAACGACGTCTCATCAAACTAGAACTTCCCAATCAGGTGCTAGTAGAGTGGTTCACAAAATAATTCATGAACAACATCGTTCATGACATCGCCATGGGTGGAGTTGTCATGGAATAATAGGCCATAAGTCGTGCTCAATACCTTGACCTCGTTTGCTCACAAACGGGTACTCTTTACGACTTACTCCCTAATGCACCTCGTCCTTCGACTTCCGCCACTTCGACTACTCCCGCTGCTTCTCATGTAGCTAATGGTGTGATTGGCACTTTCCATGCCTAAACACATTCCACCCAAACTACTAGCCACACCCCCAAACCTAATTCTTCTAATCTTCAAAATGCTTCATCTCCTACCCCTCCCACCGGCAAGACTTCTGAGGTAAATGCTATCCAATCTACCCCAGCCAGTAAAAAAAAATCCAGAAAGGGAAAGGGTAAGAATAAGGAGGACAAAAATACTTCGCAAGTAGAGAGAACCAAAACATCGCCCGTTGACAATAGGGATAAGTGAAAACCTCGATACCCTTGTCTTATTTGTGGTGATGATCACTACACGAAGGATTGTCCATGTCATGTCGAGGTTAACAAGTTCCTTCAAGGGGCCTCCAAACCTCCCACTCCAATCGTACTATCCCAACCCTTCCCCTCTCAACAACAGGCCCAATTGGTCATTCATGACCAACCTTCCCCTTCCACTACATCCTATGTATTAATGTGTACTGGTGATTCAAATAATAATGACATCACACTCACCACTCGAGCCAAAGATTATTCCCCTTCCAAAGAGAAGGTTGATACGGTTCCACCTTTGTTGGTTCAACCCTCTCCTACGACTCCACCTACCAACGGTCCTCTTCATCTCGAATGACCAAGTCTCGATGCAGTCCTTTTCCCTCCTCCAAAGGGCATCGTTCAAAAATTGGCTTTCAATCCTCACGCTCGTGCTGCCCAGAACTACAGCATTGTTGAAGATCTGGCCCAAGCACCATCCGCGATGTCAGCCCTTGAAGTCCTTCAAAGATTTCCCACACAACGAAAGGCGTTGTTGAAAGATAGCAATGGAATCAACCCGACAGATATGAATTTAATAATTTTTGACTTGGAAGATCACATTCCAAGGTTACCCCCTCAACTTGCATTCCAAATCCAAGTGATTGTCTATGACAAAAACATTTGTAGAACCGTTATCGACGAGGGTGCCTCGATGTGTGTCATGTCTGTTACCTGCTGGAAAGCCATCGACTCTCCCTCTTTGATTGAATCCCATAACACACTCAAAGCCTTCAATGGATCCGGTTTTAAACCTTAGAGTGTCCTTCCTTCGTTGCCAATCACACTAGAAGGAAAAATAGTCCAAGTCGAAGTGGAAGTCTTTGACGCTCCTCTCAATTACAATCTTCTGCTTGGTCGTAGCTGGATCGATTCCATGCACGCAGTTGTGTCGACTCTTTTTCATGTTGTACGTTTCCCACATCAAGGAAAGGTAATTATCGTTGACCAATTAGCCTTCTTTAACTCAGATACGCGTACTGGCAACATACCGTTCATCGCCAAAACCCCCCCGAGTTTCGAGAACGTCAGTGTAGGTCTTCTCAAAGACTCTTCGTTAATGGGTACCTTCCCCATTCCACCGCCCGATGTTCCACACCCATCTGTCACTTCAATCAACATGATGTCCACCTCGATTCACGAAACCCCTGCGTCTTACGACCCATGGATGGTACCCGACCCCGACGATCATCTTCGTTACGGCGACGAAATGCCTTTGAGTCCGGTCGAATATGCCTATCAGGCCATTCAATCGGCAACCCCTTTTGCCCCCTCTCTTGGTGATTTATCTCTAGATCCTTTCCATGTCATTTTTCCCACAGATGAGATGATTATGTCTGTCATGGAAGACACCCCCTGGAATGATGGACATCACTGTTCCATCCTCGTCTTGGAACAACACACCATTGAGAGCTACCAACGGATCTCGACCCCGTCGACCGTTGTCGTCATTTCAACCATTCCTGAGTCCATAGACGATGTGTTTTTTGAAGGGAACTTAAGCAATATCTCACCCACTATTCCCCTCAACATATCCATCAAACCTGGAATTGTCGAAAATGTGCATATTGGAGCTTCGTGTTCCCCTGATGAAAACGTCACCTACAAGTCAATTTTCAAAGAATTATGTGACGTCTTTGCCTGGAGCTATGAAGAAATGTCGGGTATTGACCCTGATATTGTGATACATGAAATTAAGACATACCCATACGCTAAACCTGTCCGGTAATGCCTTCGTCCAGTTCACCCACATAAAGCGGCTGCTATCAAGCTTGAAGTTGAGAAACTTCTCAAAGCCGGCTTTATTTACCCGGTGGCCCTCACTAACTGAGTTTCCAATATTGTCCTGATCGACAAGAAACAAGGCACAATCCATGTGTGCGTGGATTATAGGGATATTAACAAAGCTTGTCCTAAAGACAACTTTCCTACCCCCTTTGTCGACCAGATTGTCGACGATTGTGCCGGAAGCGAAATATTCTCTCTGATGGATGGTTTCTTCGGATATAATCAAATCAATATTGTTCCCAAGGATCAACAAAAAACCACTTTTATTTGTCCTTGGGGCACTTTCACCTATCGGAAACTTCCTTTCGGTCTAAAGAACGTTGGTGCAACTTTTCAACGCGCTATGTCTTATGCCTTCCATGATATCAAGCACATCGTGCAGCCATATCTTGATGACTTACCCACTCATTCCATGCGTCGGGTCAATCATCCAATCCACCTCTGAGCCATTTTCCTCTGCTGTTTGTTTTATCATATACGCTTGAATCCTCACAAATGCATTTTCTGCGTAGAATCTGACCGACTTCTAGGCTTTATTGTTTCACATCAAGGGATCATGGTATATCCTTTGAAGGTCATGGCGATTCCCAATCTCCCTCCTCCTTTTGCACTTCGCCAGTTAAAAGTTTGCAAGGGAAAGAAAACTTTCTTCGTCGTTTCATACCGAACTATGCCGAGATCACTCTTGGATTTATGTGACTACTAAAAAAGGGGTCTAAGTTCGTATGGGATACCATCACAAGCAAAGTGTTCGAAGCTTTGAAATTGTCCCTGACACGTGCTCTGCTCCTCTTCCCCCCCGATTACAGTCGCGATTATTTCCTCTATCTCGCAACCTCGGATTACACCATCGCTATGGTTCTCATCCAAGAGGATGATTCTCATGATGAACATGTTATCTATTAGTTGAGTCGAAGTCTAACGCCTACCGAAACCAAGTATTTACATGTCGAAAAACTGGCCTTGGCAGCCGTCCAAGCAGTTCAACGTTTCTGGCACTATATCCTCTCTCGCAAGACTACGGTAATTTCTAACTTCAACCCTATGAAACACATTCTCACACCTCAATTGCTAGGGGGGAAATACTCCAAATGGATTGTGATACTCTAGGAGTTTGACTTGGAATTTGAACAAGCTAAGTCCAAGAAGTCCTTAGTTTTTGCCGAGTTGATATGCGACTTTCCCTACTCTGAAATGGAAAATGTAGCAGCCGATTCATTACCTGATGAACCCCTTTTCCTAATTAGTTTCGATGATCTTTGGTATGGCGATATCATTATATATATCCAAACCCAGACTTTCCGGCCCAATTTGTCCAATACTGACCGACGTTGAATACGCTACCAAGCCCATCAATATATTATCCTCGGGGATACTCTTTATCGTCATGGGATTGACTCAGTTTTTTGACGCTACCTCACGTTTGACGAAGCCGAGAAAGCCTTAAATGACTGCCATTTTGGAGCCTGTGGTGGTCATATGTCCGGGTATGCTACTTTCCAAAAGATCTTACGAGCAGGGTATTTTTGGCCTTTTTTATTTAACGATTGCATAATCGTTGTCCAAAAATGCCACGCTTGCCAGACATATAATCATAAGATACGATCACATCCTGCTCCTCTTCACCCTGTGGTCTCTGTTGGTCCCTTTGTGAAATGGGGTATCGATTTCATGACATGTCACACCCACTTGAACGGGGGGCATGGATACATTATTGTAACCGTAGATTATTTTACGAAATGGGTCGAGGCGATGCCGACATTTGACCATACTGGAAAAACCGTAGTATTATTCATTTTCAATCACATCATAGCTCGTTTTGATGTTCCTTAGGCTATCATCACTGATCACGGTAGCCACTTCAGAAACTTCATAATGTCTGAACTCACTGAAAAGTTGGGTCTTCGCCATGAAAACTCAATTCCCTATTACCCATAAGCCAACGGCCAAGTCAAATAAATTAACAAAGTTCTCATAACCATGCTTCGACGAATGATAGAGATTCACAAAACAAGTTGGCACACAATGTTTTTTTCAGCATTGTAGGCTTACCAGACATCTGTTAAGTCTGCTACTAGGTTTACACCTTTCCGGTTAGTCTATGTTCTAGAAGCCATCCTCCCAATTGAATGTGAGATACCCTCCTTAAAACTAGCCGTCGAACTCCTACCAAACACTTCTGTCGAGGAAGAATGTCTATTGTATCTCATGCGATTAGAAGAAACTTGACACGACACTGCCCTAGTCATCGAAGCCCAGAAGAAATGTGTCAAGGCCCAATACGACAAACATGTCAAGCCTCGCATTTTCTCCGAAGGAGATCTGGTTCTCCTCTACAAACAAGATCAAGATGTGCTAGGAGCTGGAAAATTCGAAGCCATATGGCGAGGTCCTTATATTGTTAGACGCATTTTGGAAAAATGAGCTTATGAGTTAGTAGATTACGACGGTATCCCTTTAAGTGAACCCATAAATGGGTTGTACTTAAAGAATTACTATGTATAAGATCACTTGTGCATGAGTACTTGTATTTTATTGTAACATACTTCTTGTCTGTTACTGTAGTATACTTTTTTCGTTATCTAGTCTCTACCCTTATGTTACATTGTGTTTGATTTCCAGATGTCAGAGTCTTTGCTACCCCACATTGGCTTTGCTGATGGCGCTAGCTGTAGTACTCAGAACCTTGCTTCTGTTGCTTGGCAATTTACGCCCCTACAAACGAACTTATCACTCTACGAGGTGTGTGTCTCGACCGTGTGACCAACAATATTGCAGAGTATAGCATCGTTGTCGAATTATTGATTGATGCTATCTCGCTCGGTATCCATCACTTGGTTTTACGACTCGATTCGCAGCTAGTAGTACTACAGTTAAGTAATGTCTATGCTATTCGAAGTCCTACTTTATTACGGGTATTTTTGCGAATTCGCCTCTTGGAACGTTATTTTGATTATATTGAGTATCAACATATTCCTAGATGTATAAATACATTAACTGATGCATTAGCTAATTATGTATTAGACAAACATTTGGGCCATTTATAAATCAATCACATCACAAGTATCACACAACACAAGATAAGCCGGTGGAAGCCATATATATGTATATATAACGATCAAATTTTTTTTACAAAAAAGTTCTGTCCAAGAACCAAAATTTCAAAATTTGAAGCTCATAGCTTCTACAAAGTAACATCATGGATGGCGCTCGTGATAACACACGACTGCCTGGGAAACCCTACGAAGCAGTCGGCCAATAGACTCTGACACGCCCACCGTATGACACCGATAATGCCGCGGGACCTCCCCGAGAGGCATGTCTGCAATGTCAGCAGTCAAACCCTCTAAGTATTGTTCCACTGCCGCATAATCTTCAGCGTCCCATCATGGCACTAGAGCCACCTCTCCTTGTCATTGAATAGGATAAGTACCCGAAGGTCGATAAGGCCCCATGTTTGTGTCATCAAAAAAGATTTTTTGTATTTAGACCTTGGACAAACATAAAAACATTTGCATATGATAAAACTCACAAAAAAATTTAAAAAGTGAAAAAAAAAATGTGTACTTCTTACCTAGATCTCCCCACTGAGCGTCCTCGAGTAGGACCAAGTTTGGATCCCCTAGAAAGTCCATCTCGTCATAGGCATAATCATCAACCATCAACATTTGTGGCCGCAACAAGTCAAAGAAGGAATCATTGTATTTGATGATTGGTCCAGCTAGATGTCGGGCCATGAGGTCACACCACCTCAACATCCTTGGATCCTTTGGAGCCGGTAAACCCCACTCAACCTGCAACCTCAGCAAGGGAACCCTCTCAAGAAATAAGGACACCAACAGTGACCCATATCCGAATTTCTTCAGGTCACCTTTCCTGCATTTAGTCAACTGCCTCTTCATGCTACGAAGGACTGCATCTGACCACTTAAAGACCCAAGGCTCAGTACACTCTATGGCGTACTGAAAATAGCTCTGGAGAGCCATGTTTGGAGCAACGCTCCTAGCCATAGGAGCAATGGTGAACAAGATAGTGCGAAGGGTCAAATCATGGACCCCCTAAATGGCCACCTTTCCTTTGCTTCTTTCCGCCTCTGGCACACAGTACTGACGGTAATACTCACTCATAGACAGCCCACCACCTCGACTACCGGTCAAGCTAGCGTGGTACCCACACCGTGACAGTCCTGTTAGGAAATAAATGTCCTCAATATCCAAGGACAATGTGTGGACCCCCACGTGGAATACTTGTTGGTCCACATCCCACATATGAATGAGGTACTCCAACAGCCTGACTTGGGCCATCATACCCGGGATCAGAAAGAATTTCAGGAGACCACAGTCTCGTAAAGCGGCAACGGTGCCTGGGTCATTCCCGGAAATAGCATCATATTCTTCATGCTCTCTTTCACGCCATTCTAGAACCATTGTGATAGCCAAATTCCTGCACAAGAATCATAAGAAGAAGGTCAACAACTCTTTTCAAGCCTTGACACATTTTTTATTGAGCAAAAACCAAATCATTTTTTCATTTTGTGGTTCTCGCAGGTTCCCCTTTAGCACAGTGTGAGGTTCTCAGAGGTGCCTTTGGGGCCACCTACAAGAATCATGCATTCTCACAGGTCCCGTATGGCTAGCCTGTGAGAATGCTTGAGCATGAATTTTAGCCCTAAAACAAGCTCAAAAACTTGAAATTTGCCAATAAAAACAAAAAATTGAACCATGAAAAGATAGAAGACAAGGAGCTTACCTCACCGACGGAGACGGTTTGCCAAATGGTTGTTCGTACCTTCCATAATCGAGCACCGAAATTCAAGGGCAAAAGAGGGGTTTTGGGCTAAAATCTTGGCAAAGTTATAATGACTATGGTAAAAGAACTTTTATCCACTTATATTTACTTTTTACCATTTTTGTTGGTTTTTATAATTGTTTTATTCATCAAACCTAATGCCTAATAGCCCTATGAGTGCGAATTTTTGCAGACATGACGACTTCGACGTCCATATGCAGGGATACAGATATTTTCTCTTTTTTCATCGCATGTTTAAATTGTTTTTTATGGTTTTTAGACCAAACCTCGAGCTTGGTCTTTGTTCGTTCTCACGCTCGAAAATACATGAGAATGTAATCGAGCACACTTTTATCACTTTTTCAGGCTCAACAAGTTTATATGAAAAAGGAACCCCCTGGAGTCCTCTTTAAGCTCTTTTCATACTCTCTAAACATGAAAAGATTGCCGAGCGATCTTGCTATTTTCACGCTCATTAAAGTATTTAAGGAAAGCGTCTGTTGGGTGATAATTTATCACTTTTTCGATCTCATCAGACTACTTTACAAAAAAGGAACTGAGAGAGTTCTCTTTTGAGTGTTTTTCCAGACTCTATAATCATGAAAAACCTTCGAGTTTTCTATCTTTGGACTCGTTAAACAAACATCAAAAGACCCGTAATGGGACCGAACCACTCCTTCCTAGGGTTCGTTAAACATACTCTGAGGGACTCATCCGAAGGATGAGATTACATCAACAAGCATATGTTATCCTCCTCAAGCTTGCGTAAAAATAAAGAGGTACTCGCCAAAAATGGTGGGGGAAAATTTGGGAAAGGGATGTGTTTTCGTATTCATATTATTGGCAGTAAGTGTCTCTCTTGAACATGACACCCCCATATTCATTATCTGAAGCCGGTTTCGGAAATCCATTTGTCTCTCATTCGACTTACTACAAGGTCATATCCTAAGTCGTCTCTGAGTCAGTGCTGCCAAATCATTGGTCATGTCATTCATATGTTCAAGAGAAGTTCATCTGAAACCTCTATTGAGTCGGTCATCTGCAGTTGTCCATTCTCTACGTGTTAGCCTTCCCTATGTCCAGTTCAACCTACATCATACTTTGTTTCACCTTCAAAATCTGTTACTCATTTAGTGTCATTGATGGGGGATACATCAAGGCCCTCATGTGACGAGTTTTGTTTCGTCGACTCCAACTCATTATTCGGAAACAATACTTAGAAATCATTTGGTACCTTGGAACTTGCATGCCTCAATGGCAGGTTTCCTCACTTTTGACAGTGGGTTTTCATCATTGACCCCTGATCGGGAGATTCCGTCAAATGTTGGACCTCAACTCATTTATTCACATTCAGTGGATTGTACTAGTGTACCTTGGGAGTCATTAACATTAATGGTGATTTCCCTCGCACTTGTTAACGGTTTCATCAATGATCGATAATCAAGTGGTTTCTACCATGTTCGACTTCAGCACATGTAATTACATGGTTAGATTCGTACTTTCAGGTGATGGGATTGAAGACCTTGGGTCTCATATTTTTTATCCAGGTTGCGATGGAATATGTATAATTTGTCGACACATAGATCCACTTTGTATGTCACGTGGCTATGTCATCCCAATTTGAGTCTTCTCGCATAGATCCACAGTGTATTACTGGTGGTTGTGCAGTATTTTTGATGGCATGGATCCATGGTGTATGATTGGTGGCCATGACCTAAGTTCATGATGTCATTCGTTTGTTATCTGAGTATGGGAATGCCTACCTCAGAACTGGTATGATATTCTGCAAATGCTTGATTGTTTGTAGGTTTCCGATTAGGTGCGCTCCTGGTTTCTGACACACACACGTAGTTTACAAAGTATTTCGGCTGTCACAGATTCTGGCCTCATAATTTGGGGGGCATTCTGTTACACATGATTTTGGTCAACTTGGTGATATCTTAACAAGGGTGTATTCAGGATCCCAACTAGAACTTTCTCCTGAGAAAAGTGGCATTTATCTCCTTCTAGAATACATATTTTTAAAGTGGGTTCGCAAGCTGCCTATAGCCTAGGGTGCGAGAATGCCTCATTCTCACAGGCCTCCTTCATCTAGGGTGCAAACTTCTCGCAGTTTTCTCTATACACAGGGTGTGAACTTGTTTTCAAGCTTGGAAAAGAGAAGAGGTCTCAAGGATTCTAGAAGGGAATCTTCTATAGAATGAGTTAGCATTCGTATGGTTGTCATTCTACTGGCTTTTCTGATTTGATGGGATCATTCTCATCCATGTAACCATCTCACCCTCTCCTATATATTGAAAGGATTCTCATGGAAAAGGTTAAGCAAGATTGAATGAAGAATTGTGTGAAGAACCTTGTTAAGACAAAAGCTTGGAGACTCTAGTTGGTCTATCAAGAGATATTGGATCTTCTTCATGCAAGTTTAAGAACAAGTGTGTGTGTTGGAATCAAGAGCCACCGAAAGGAAGCTTGTGACATCAAGGCGATCAGGTTGTATCTTCTACTTTCAATTAATATGATACAGTGGCATGTCCATTTCCCATAAAGTCTCTCTTACTTTATTGTGTAATTCCTTGATCATATGCATAAGTTGACGTTGAATACATTTTTCTATCTTCACTTTGGTTGGTTTGTGTCGTCTTGGACTTGACTTCACGAGAGCACTGGAGTGAAGCGGGATCAACAAAGACCTAAGGAAGCGATATCAAGGTATGTTATCTATTCCTCCCTATTAGCAAATTCAATGATTACAACTTAGGGAAAGAGTATTGTCATGTCTTGTTTTGTTCTAGATCCAGGTGGATCTAGGGAGATCTATTAGTGCCCGCACCTACCGATTAGTCTGATAACAAAATTGGTGAATCCACTGGGGATGCAACCCATTTTTTAGTTGTTTTTGGTGTTTTTCCTTGGCCATTTTCTCTTTCCTTACCTTTCTTCATTTTTATCAATCTCTGAGTCTTTAGGAAACCCTGACAGACTCGCTGGGTCGAGAAGTCCCTTCAAATTTTTTGTCTTTTTCCCATATTTTGCCTAGTTTCAGGCACTCTCACACTGAACCCTTCTATGGCCTGCGAGAACCCCTTGAGTTTGAACTCTGACTTTCAATCCAGTGTGATATTCTTGCACTATGCTTGTGACCAGCCTGCGAGAATGCTCCATTCTCGCACTGTACATTACTGATAGCCTGCGAACCCATTTTTAAAATTTTTTGGAATTAAGGTTTTTGTATGCTCAGATGCCCAGATCTGTGTGTGTATCTGAAAAGAACTTATTAAGCCACTGTTTGATTTCTTCTTGACTTCGGATTATGTGAACGATCAGTTTTTGGAAATCAAAGACTCTTCTTGTCCATTTTTTTTCTCAACTCTCATCTCTTGACCTTTTCTTAGCAAGGATATAATATCTGATCTTGGAATCAGAGTGCTTGTTTGGTTGGGAGTCGACGATCAGTTTCAAAGTTAACATCTATTGTCTTTTTCAATTCCTCACTTATAAAATCATTGTCCTCATGCATTTTAAAAGACCAGCCTTGTCTGCTTGTCATTTTTGTCTTCATTGAAAGATTGGTTTGGGTTTTGTATGTTGCTTGTCATTAGTTATTGGTTTTCCTTAGTTCCACCACCATCGTGTGGTTTTCTTTGAAAAGTAAAAAACATTTTTCTTTTTGAAAGAATTTTTATTTCGGCAATATTGGAAATCAATTATTGAAATAGAACAAAGAGAGAAATAACATTGTTCGTGATTTGTTGATGTAGCGTTTCAAAGAAGGTTGCATATCGTAGTTCAAGATTGTTCCAGAAAACTTCTCTTTCCCTCTTGTAAATAGGATTCATTGAACAAGAATTGACATCTTTTCATTCCTATCAATGCATTGGTGGGTTAGAGTCTCACACAACATCATTTTCATCTCTGTTTCCTTTTAGTAACAACAACCCTTAATAATACTGCGCAATTTTAAAATTTAACTAGTAACTCTTTTATAGGACTCTATTACACCAACAATTAGCTAGGCTAGAGCTTTGCAATAGGCGAGTGTCAAATTCCATTTACAACATTTTGTCCTGGGAAGCCCTTCTCACACAAGGGTCAAACCTGAGGTCGCATTGATATTGACAGAGTTATTCACCCTGCTTTGTTGCTATCAGTGTATAGATTGCACGTATTACGGGGGTCACTTGAAGGTATACCCATAATGATGAGTGGAAGCCTCTCAAGATTGATTTCATGCTAGATACCTTGCCCTTGTGTGTGGATCGGACTGTCGACTGTCCCCCCAGGCTTTATTGTTGTCGGTGGTGACCTTAGTGGCCTATCTTCTTAAGGGTATTACACAAGGTGATTGTGAAGGGGCAAGTCTTCACGGTACCTGGAATCGACGTTGGCCAAACTCACTCGGGCTCCTTGGAGGGTATACCCACGATTATGTGTGGGAGCTTGCACCAGGGTGTAAGTACGTTAAGCAGGTCATCAATGGAACTTTTCCACCCTAGCCCAACCCCTTCTCGTCTCATTGTTGTGACGTTGGACTTCATCACCAACTAGTGACTTCATAATTAGAAGGTCTTGTTTTCTTGGTATTGTTTCCTAGATTTTGTTTACTAGCGCATGTTGTTTGTTTACCCAAATTGGCCATAGATATTTTCTTCGTAAGTTTTTAACTTGTTCATAATAGGCCCTCCACATCGTTCACGTAGAATGTAGGGCTTACCCCCAGAAAATTTGGAAGGTTCTCAACCCTTTCCTACCAGCTCACCAGAGGTCTCTCCTCAACAGAGTGAAGTCCAAGATGTCACCACTCCACAAGTGGAAAGAACTGAATCTCTAGAACGGTTTTGAATTACCAATTCTCGAGAGGACTTTCGACTTCATCCCGTGATCCAGATGGATATCGGTGGCCACCCACCTTTCCAACTGGCTCAAAACAGTTTTCTGACATTTTTGGCAATTTACTATTTTTAGCAGTTTTTCGGGTCCTGAACTTCTGGAGCCGTTTTGAGGCCCTAAACGACGCTTTTTGGGGTATGTTGCGGGAGCAAAATTTCATCATGAAATTTTGTCCAAATGTTGTAGTCCTCGGATAGATATTTCTAATGAGGTATTATATGCCTAAAACGGAGATCGTATGCAAAAGTTACGACCCCGGGAAGTTGATGTACCAACTTACCCAAACGGGG
>JZKD02S1595699.1:541788-564530 GCA_000966675.3 Picea glauca
AATAGTACAAATAAGAGTAGAAATCATGGAAATGTTTTGTCTTGAGAATCATTTTGTACTTGAGCTCTTCTATGATGGAGGTTTCCCCCTTGAAGAGGCAAGTGAACTTGGATTTCGATAAAATAAAGGTATCATTTTTGGAATCAATTGTGTCATTGTATTCTATATTTTTCTCTTTCTTTTGATAATTGTTATAACACTTATGTTTCTATGCTACATAATAACATATGGTACCTTACATAATCATGTTTGTATATAGTATGATAATTTTGTTCTACTCTTTGTAAGTTAGTACTAATAAAAGAAATATGTCCTTCATTACCTTTAGTATCCTTCTATATTAACATTTCCAATAAAGAATGATCATATGAAAACTTATAAATAAGAAACTCAAGATTAAAATCAGGATTTTGTAACACCAGAGCATTGGATATTGCAATTTTAATTTTCTCAAAGTGTTCCTTCTCTTATTTCACTTAAATTATACATGTTTCTTTATCAGTTTCTAAAATAGTTTTATGATTTCAACAAAATAAAGAATGAATTTGTGTACAAATCTGATCTTCCTAAATAAATATTACATATCCTTTTTGTTATGTGGCAAGGACAACTTAGAGATGACTTTAACTCGCTTAGGATCTATGGTTATACCTTGTTTTGAAATGATATGTCCTAGTAGTTTTTCTTCACTAAATGTTGAGATATGCTTCTTTGGTTTGAGTGAGATCCCATACTTTCAACACCTTTCAAAAGTATGAGTTAGATGTGAAATTTGATTTGCTCTATTTTTTGAGAACATAGTTACATCATCTAGATAGAAAACAACATTGTGATTAATCAAACTATGAAAGGAAATATCCATTTCCCTCTGGAAGGTATATCCTACATTAATGATACCAAAGGGCATCCTCTGTAGGAAAATTTCTCCATTTTGTTATGAATGTGGTTTTATGTCTGTCTTCTGTAGCTACTAGGACCTGATTGTATCCTGAAAATCCATCAAGAAAGGAAAACATTTCAGATCATGATAAACGTTACAGGATTAGATACATTAGTGGCACTGGATAGTTGTCTTTTAATAATATTTGTTCAAGCTCCAAAAATTGACACACAAATGAAATTTTCCAGCCTTTCTCCTTACTAGAACCAGATTGGCCACCCAAGCCGAGTGCCAAACTTGGAAAATAATTTTATCATCTAGAAGCTTCTTGAACTCCTTATGCATTTAGGGCTCTAGAGAAGGATGTATTTTACACATTTTTTGTTGGAAAGGATTATGATCCCTCTTCATAGACATTGTATTTTTAATGATACATGTGCCATATGTTTTCAGAACATTGTTCCTCCATGCAAACACATCTTGGTATGTTTCGAAAAGTTTGAAATAATCTTTTTTATTTTATTTTTTAGAACATCCAATCCCTAAATTTATATTTTTAGGATTCATTTTCACTCCTAGGTTGATCACATCATTCCCTAAGGTTGAAATATTAGTTTTAACATTATATGACCCTTTAAAAACATTTTGCAAGTCAAATAATTTTTCAAGATTAACCACACCTTTTGGCATAGTATGGGTTGTCGATTTAGTTGTCTCTTATTTATTGATTTCCAATTTTTGTCATCATCCTCTTCATCTATGGCTACTTCTTCAAAAATTTATTGATTAGTGAGGAATTCAAGAATTTGTGGAGCTACTTTGAAAACCTTTCAATTGGTAATGTTGTCCAAAAGATAAGGTTGATAAAGCAACTCAATTAAAACATGTTTTCCTATATAGTATTTACATTATGGACAGTATTTACGTTATGCACATTATTACGCCAAGAGGCGTAAACCTGTTGGAAATGGCCAGAATTAATGAGTTTTTATGAATAGGTTTTGTATGGATAGGATTTAATATATAAGGAATATTTTTTGTTGTGTCCATAAATCAAAGGCTAATATTTCAACCATTAACTTCCTTGCATGACAAAACATGGTGATTTTTCATTAAAAAGGGTGATTATAATAATAATGGTCGATCATGTTATTAATACAAACTTTATTGTAAGTTTTTAACTGCATTTTTTTATTTTTACCAGGTGTTCATGGGCACTTTTGTTTGCATGCAAAATATGTTAAAAAATCCATTACAAGAAAGAGGAGGTTACAGGGTGTTTATGGGCACTTCCACTTGCATGAAAAATCCATTAGGACGGTCTGGAAAAAATAAGGTATCAAGGAGAAAGAAAGAGGAGAGACACATTGTAGCAAGTGGCATTTCACTATCTAGCACCAATAATCGATCATCAAACAAAGAAGCACAGAAATGATAAATACATTGATATATTTGAAAATAATTATGTTATAGTCTAGCTTGGCACAGATGATACAGGATGTTTAACATGGCAAGGAATTTGGGAATCCTCCATTCTTGGGACTTCAATGGCACAATAGTTGCATTGGACAAAATCTAGGTTTATTGACTGCTTATTTTTTAAGGTGACCAAGCTCTGTAGTAGAAATGAACCTCAAAGGAGGGCCTATATTGATTTTAGGTCTATCTGTCAATGATAACTTTGGATCTCTGAAAATCCACAACAAATTTTTGAGCTTTCAATAGGGTCTGAAAAGATGTGACCATGATGTTATGAAATGATCCCTCAACATATATATTTTGTAATCCTTTTAGCATGCATCATTTGACTATCTATATATTCTTTTTAGCTATATTGTTGGTTAGGATAGACACTCGAGGTATCATCAAGAACAAGGTTACATATCCAATATTATAGTTGATAAACATTTCTTCAAATTTTGATGTTAGGGATAGATATACACATTCTGCATTCATTAAAACAATTCATTTTAACACTGTAATGTGGATAATAGTTAAAACAATTCATTTTAACATTGTAATGAGAATAATAGTTGATAAATGTTTCTTCAAATTTTGACCTTAGGACTAGATATACACATTGCATTTATTAAAGCAATTGATTTTAACATTGTGATGAAATTAACAGTTGGTATTTCTTCATCTAACCACTTTGTTTTACACTAACAAGTGTTATTCAACCATGTTCATAATGCTAGACATTACAATATACTCAGAATATATAACATTTAGTGACCATTTTTCGTATGTGCAGCTTAAATCATATTCATATAATTGCTTATGAACTTAGCACTTAAATTTAACTCAACCTGAGTTGTAAAACTAGTTTCTTGTTTTCCCCTTTTGATGACCTGATTAGGATTTTTTATATCTACTAATTTTATGTTCTATATTTTATTGCGATTTGTGAACACAAATTTAAGTTGTGCCAATGAGAATATAG
Organism: Picea glauca; assembly: GCA_000966675.3. Taxonomy (NCBI): domain Eukaryota; kingdom Viridiplantae; phylum Streptophyta; class Pinopsida; order Pinales; family Pinaceae; genus Picea; species Picea glauca. The sequence continues at coordinate 545,112 of JZKD02S1595699.1, forward strand.
TTGTAAAATAAACTATGTATTTTTTCACTAACAAAATAATGTTTTATATTTATGTATGAGGCCTAGACTCAACATCATTCTCTCATTAATATGAAAAATCAACTTATTTTATTTTTACTCATCGATTATGATTGTAATCGTTAGAAGGAAAAAATGGTTGTTTGATGCAATGAGGCAACAATTGTTTTTTAATAGGTAGGAAGTCACTTACATCACACTAATTATTAATAATGACATACATCTATTGATTATTATGGTTTGCATCAAGTTTATACAACAAATTTAACCTAAATTTCTCCTTCCTTATGCTATCATTTCCTCTATCGACGTTCATCAACCAAAAATGTTTTGGCTGTGTTGAACAGTTGGTTTGGACAGTTGGTTGTCTACGAAAATCATCTTGAGGGTCTCTTCCTAGTTTTTTGTAAATATTGTTTGCTTTCTGTATTTAGAAAATTAGATCCATTAATTTAGGATCTGAAAACTGTATTGTAAAGCTATAAAGTTGAAGATAGAAGATGAACAAAGGGTTCGATTTTGGAGACTCTTTTAGACTTTGTACTCAAGCTTCTCATTTTCATATTAAGTAATACAAGCTTCTTTTGCCATTACTTGTTCAGATTCCTATCTTCTTATCTAGTCTATTCTTGTACTTGAATGTTATATTCATGTTATTCACGTTTGTCTAATGTATGATAGTTGTCATCCTGTCTTTACATTGATGAGTTAGAATTGAAAGTATTGTTTACTTATTGTAATCGGCCATTCATATATGTTTATTGTATGATTTTGCTGGTATAGTAAGGATTCTCCACACATCCACTTATTTACAAACTCTCTGAACAGTAGTAGTTGAAAGCCTTGTCAATCTAAGTGTGTTTATGCATGTCTTGAGTGAGTGAGGTTTGATTTATTCATCTGACTTGATCCATTTGAGTGAATCATTGAGATATTAGTTAATTTACCAGGCATCTCTGACTTACAACCTAGGAGAGTTTCCTGGAGTGATAACACAACGGTCTAGATTAGTTCTTCGCAAATCGGGACTTCGCGGCTCGTGAATTTGGAAAACAATTCCCTTCTCCTTTCCAACTCTCGATTTCCCGATGAAAGGAATCAACAGTTCAGATTTCTCCTCGATCCAACGACTCAGATCAAATTGTGAATTTGGATTTCGCAAATCCTCATGACTCTTCCCTTTGACCTTTCCACTCTATGAGTCAGTGAAATGTTGATCTGTCACCACATGTCCTACCTCAACGAACGACCACGATCATTTCTCGATTTCGGATTTCGCGAATTTCACTCTACTCCTTCCAAATCTTCTGGTTTGTGAAATTTCAGATGATCCTCGTGATTAACCAGTTCACTACTTCTCTGAGATCTAACGGCCTGAAATGTTTCAGCTCCTCCTGGATGGATATTAACCCTTTATCTTCTCTATGAACTCAAAATAGAGTTCTTCTGTGCACTCCTTGTACTCACTTGATGCCCACCTGGAAAATCTCTACAGAGTTCTTAGTGACTCTGTCTCTTTGTGCTTTCTCTGCACAGCTTCTCCTCTAAGGTATTCAACAACCTTGAGGCTCCTCATTGAGTTTATAATTCTTCTGGTGTGCGCTCATGGAACATTCTTCGTGAATTCAACATAGAACTCAGATGTACACTCTTTGCATTGGCTCATAGAGTCTTCAACACTCTGTCATGCAAATCCTTTCATTTAGCCACAAAGAACCTAGACTAAATTCGAAAGAACTCACAAACAGTAAATTATGTCTATCCTTAGAGATGAAATCTAACATATATCTACAACATATATGAACATACATAAATATTATTCATTCAATTGCATAAATACACTCAGACAACTCATGTGCAGGAAAAACTATTGTTTTTTTATTTATATCATTGTCTGTTTACAACTGTGTACAAGACTGGACTATCACAGAGTCTCAAGTCTGTTCTTCCTTTCACTACTCTATCTCTATTCTAACACTTCCTTCTCTAACCTAATCTAATGTAAAAACTCTAGATACAAAATATCTCTCTCCTTGTTTTTACAAAAGAGGGCTCTACCGAGCTTATCCTCTCCACCGCCTTAGTACTATCATCGCTTCGTTAAGACACCTTAACCTATGACTCATTAAATTGAACATAGATCCAGACCTGACACATATTTGAACCTGCTTACAGTTGATTATTTCAACAAACCCATCCACACCTATCCAAAGGCATGGCTTTGGCATTTTATCACCCTTACACATAAATTTATAGAATTTTATAATTCAAATTTTAAAATTAGAGGGTCAACGCCTCTCCTTATCTCCAAATGTGTGTTGACGTGTTGTTTTGTTAATGCATCTGTCGAGGTGGAAAGATGCTCCTGCATCATACTCCACTGCTGTGAAAAATTCATGAGCTCCTGCTCAAGAGCTCTCCAGTTTTGTTGAAATCCACCTGGATGCCAAACTTTTTCTTGGAGATGTCTACCTACCCCTCTTCTTTGTTGTTGTTGTTGCTTCTGCTTCTCCTTATTCTTCTTCTTTCCTACTATTATGGCATGTTCTCCTTTTTTCATCTTCTCCTTTCTAATTTCTTCTTGTGCTAGCCTCAACATCAGCCTCCTGATTTGTTCAATCACCCTGTCCAGCTGCTCTGCTGACTGACTCCTTCCTTATGCAGATTATTTTGTTGCATCTCCTCCTTATGCTGATGAAAGGAAAGATTATATTGACCTCTCATGCTATCTTCTTCTCCTGTAATACTAAATTTTCATTTTGCTACAGATTTCAGTTCTACAGTTTCTCATTGAACTGTTGTTCATCCATCTCTGTTAACATATTATTTTTTTCCAACTTCCTTGGTGTTGATTCAGTTCTAGTTTCTTCCAACTGCTCCCTAGGCCGGTATAATCCTCCATCTATTTCCAACCTAACCTGTTGGATGTGCATGCTTTGCATTATCACTCTGCTTTCCATAGCTTCTAGTTCTCCACACAGATCAGTAAAATCCATGCTGCATGCTTCCTCTTCTGTTGCAGACTCCAATGCTGCAATTACCTCCTGTTCAGCTTCCTGGCTGAAAATTTTGAACCATTCCTCAAAATGTTCTTCTTCTTATACTGGGGAAAACTTCAGTATCTGCTCCTTTTCCTCTTCTTTGGCAGTTCTTGTTGGTTGTCCTTCTGTTGTTGCACCTGCAACACATGCTCTGGCCTCAACTTGGTTTTTTGAAAGGAATATATGAATTCCCCCAGTGATCAAAATACTCCTCTGATCCTCCTCCTGGATGGAAAGAGTATCTAAATTCTCATCATTTTCATTCACATGTTCTGCAAACCCATATGAATCTTCACCTATCTGGACTCTCAGCTAAGTTCATGAGACTTTCAGACAGTCTCCCTTCATTCTCCTCACCCACCTGGAAAATTGGGATTTATGCCCTGCCCTCTTGGCAATCTATGAGATCCCCCCATGATCCCATCTCATTGTTCACCTGGCAATCTGAACTTTCATTACTTCTCCTCTGGCAGTATTTGAGACCTTCCACTAATCTCTTTCCATTGCCCCCCTGGAAACTTGAAAGTCCATTTCTGCCCACCTGGCAGTCTATGAAATCCGCTGCTAATCTCATATCATTTCCCACCTGGCAGCCTATGAAATCCTCTGCTAATCTCATATCATTTCCCACCTGGAAATCTGATAGCTCATTGTTTCCCTTCTGGAAATCTTTGAGATCATCCACTGATCTCTTATCCTCATCATCACTGAGGATTTTTCCAACTTCTAGTTCACAGATGTAAATCACTTTCCTTCCTGTGTTACTGAGGTTTTCAGCATGCCTCAGCCACCTTCTCAACATTTGTTGTTGCCTTCTGGCCATCAACTTCTGGACAGGCCATTCTACTTTCCTCTTCAAAGGCCATTCATATGTCCAATGTACCTTTGCATCATGTTGCATCTTTAATGCTAGCATCTCCATATTTTCTCTTATTTCTATGAGTTCTTTATCTATCTCAACTTTGGTTTTTTGCTGGTGGTCTTCTCCTCGACCACGCTTATGGCCTTCAGTAGCCGTTTTTATCTTCTGCTACCTACCCTCCTGGAAAGTATGTTGGTTACTCTGCAACTGAGAGAATCTCCATATTCTCTTACAATTCACCTGGTTGTTTAAATTTTTGTTGTTGTTGTGTGCGTGTAACAACTTTCTCACAGAGCATCAATACTCTGCTTCTTCATTTGTCTCTCCTTTTTCTATCATCTGCAGACAAAATTTTGTCTTTATCCTCTTTCTCTTTCGCCTGAAATATACAGATGAAAAATCAGCTCTGATACCACTTGATGCATACCCCCCTTCTCTCCAAGGGTTGCGCGACCTCCTGGTCTAGGATCTTCTCAAGACTAAACTGAAATAGTCTTCAATTCCTTGTTGGAACCTCTAAGAAACAATCCATAGGTCTTTTATGAAAATTCCACCTGCGTGAACAAGCGCTAAGCGCAAGCCTTTTTCCACGTAACCACGCCTTGTGACCACATGCCTATCCCCAAAAGGTATTTCATGTAATGGGTAATTGTATATGAGTCACCCGACTCTCCCGACCTTTGAAATCCTGACAGGGACCTAGCGCGTGCTAGCTCCTCCCTTATCCTCCATCCATATGACCCCTAGTTGTGACCCATGGATAATCTTCTAAATGCTTCGTGATTTTTCGTTTCGTGACTTCGTGTTATCCCCGCTCTACTCTTCTATGAATTCCCGATATCCGAACTCGTGAAATATTTGGATCATATCAACAGTCCACAAATTTCCTTATTTCAATGGTTCAGATTAGTTCTTCACAAATCACGACTTCGTGGTTCACGAATTTGGAAAACAATTCCCTTCTCCTTTCCAACTCTTGATTTCTCGATGAAAGGAATCAACGGTTTAGATTTATCCTTGATCCAATGGCTCAAATCAAATCGTGAATTTGGATTTCGCGAATCCTCATGACTCTACCCTTAGACATTTCCACTTTGCGAGTCAGTGAAATGATGATCTATCACCATGTGTCCTACCTCAATGAATGGCCACGATCATTTCACGATTTCGGATTTCCCGAATTTCACTCTGCTCCTTCCAAATCTTCTGGTTTGTGAAATTTCGGAGGATCCTCATGATTAACCAGTGTGCTAATTCTATGATATATAACGGCCTAAAATGTTTCAGCTCCTCCTGGATGGATCTTAACCCTTGATATTCCTTTGATTACCTCGAATTTATGCGCTCCACCTTTAGACGCTTCAACTCTTCAAGACTTAGAAAAATTTCTAAGTGTTTCCTCTCGAAGCTTAGAACCACTACTCCTCCTGAGCTTTGGCTTTCTTCCCAGACTTGGATGATTTCCAATGTTTCAAAGGCCTCGACCTTTGGTTCCTCTGCGAGCCCGCTACTTGGGTCTCTTTTGTGTTTTGAAGACACTGTCTCTCCTGAGCTTTGGCAATGTAATTTATCCTCGGCCCTGGAACACACTTGCGCTCTGCGTGAAAACTTGCATTGTCCTCTTCTGAGCTTTTGGCTTGCTTAGTCTCTAAGGGACTTGGCCCTTTGCTTCCTTAGAATACTTATGGTGCCCTCCTGACACACTTATGTGCTAAACCTCCTGATCTTATGAACTTGAAACAAGTTCTCTCCTCTGCACACTCCTTGTGCTTGATCGGCCTTCAACTGGCTGTCTTTCAACACCTCATTTGATTTTTGTCCTGGTGCACTCCTTGCACAGGTCTTCCTCCAAATTGTTCAACAACTCTATAAGTATCTTATCCTCTGACACTTCTCTTCTCTTTGAACTTGAAATAGATTTCTTCTATGCATTCCTTGCACTCACTTGATGCCCACCTGGAAAATCTCTACAGAGTTCTCAGTGACTCTGTCTCTCTGTGTTTTCTCTGCACAGCTTCTCCTCTAAGGTATTCAACAACCTTGAGGCTCCTTCTTGAGTTTATAATTCTTCTAGTGTGCCCTTCTGGCACATTCTTCCTGAATTCAACACAGAACTCAGATGTACACTCTTTGCACTGGCTCACAAAGTCTTCAGCACTCTATCATGCAACTCCTTGCATTTAGCCACAAAGAACCCATACTAAATTCAAAAGAACTCACAGACAGTAAATTATGTATATCCCTGTAGATGAAATCTAACATACATATACAACATATATGAACATACACAGATATTATTCATTCAATTGCTTAAATACACTCAGACAACTCGTGTGCAAGAAAAATTGTTGTTTTTTTATTTATATCAGTGTCTATTTACAACTGTGTACAAGACTGGACTATCACAGAGTCTCAGTTATTTTCTTCCTCTCGCTATTCTATCTCTATTTTAACACTTCCTTCTCTAACCTAATCTAATGTAAAAACTCTAGATACAAAAGATCTCTCTCCCTGTTTTTACAAAAGAGGGCTCTACCGAGCTTATCCTCTCCACTGCCTTAGTACTATCACTGCTTCGTTAAGACACCTTAACCTATGACTCATTACATTGAACAGAGATCCAGACCTGACATGGATCTGAACTTGTTTACAGTCGCTTATTTCAACGAACCCATCCACACCTGTTCAAAGGCATGGCTTTGGCGTTTTATCACCCTTACACATAAATTTACATAATTTTATAATTCAAATTTTAAAATGAGAGGGTTGACGCCTCTCCTTATCTCCAAATGTCTGTTGATGTGTTGTTTTGTTGACGCATCCGTCGAGGTGGAAATATGCTCCTACATGAAATATTCATACCTTTATTCATTACAAGTATAAAGTTATGCTTGTTGAAAGTTAGGGTTTTTTACTAATCCAAAACCTAGTCCCGTGAGACTAAGGTAAAGTTTCATGAAGATGTTATTCTCTTATTGTTGAAGTTATTGGTATAGATTGTGGTTGCATAAAAATGAGGGTTTGATTTTTGGTGGATGTAAGGGTTCACTACACTTGGTTTATGAATGTTTTTATGTGTATGGTACATGATTAGAGAGACATAGTTGTACATGGTTTGAGTTATACATTTGTGACAGTTGGTATGATATCTATGTGATCGAAACTGATTGGTTGATGTGATAGGTTGTTGATATACATGGTTGATGTGCATGGTTGGAACATGATATGGTATAGGATTGATATTTGGTATATTTGATGCACTTGCTATGGTATGTCATTGATGGTATAGGTTACGGTACAGGTTTGGTGCATGGTTGATGCACTTGTTATGATACGTGGTTGATGGTACAGGTTGAGGTACAGGTTGATCCATGGTTAATGCATAGTACATGTTGGTACTTGGCTAAGACACATATATTTTCATGGTATGTGGTGATCTTGGTACATGCTTGGTAGAGGCATGTGTTGGTGTTGTTGAGCATATGGTTTGAGATATGCTCTTGGTGATATTGGCATGAGTTACATGCAAATGAGAGTGGATCTAGTTTCGTGGATGAGACAATGATTGGTTGGACATGTTGTTGTGACAGTGGTTGATGTGACAGTGACAGTGACAATGGAAGTGACATTGGCAGTAATAGTGTCAGTGATTGTGGTAGTGACAATTGATCTACACTTATATTTTAGGGCGGTTGGATGGGGCAAGGAAAGGGGGTTGTAGCCTCTTTCCAGTTGGAGCCAAAGAATTAGGGAGTTGGAGCTTCCTTTACTTTGGAGCTTGAGAACTAGGTGGTTGTAGCCACCTTTTGGTTGGAGTTGAAGAACCCAAGGGGTTGTAGCCTCCTTCTCGTTGGAGCTTGTAAATAGGGGTTTGTAGCCTCCTTCTAGTTACAGTTGGAGAATTGGGAAGTTGGTGCTTCCTACGAATGAATTCTTGATATATATAAGAAAGAATTATGTGGTTTTCTCCCATTTGGGTTTCCATGTAAATGTTGGTGTAGTGTGTTCTTGATGTGATGTTGATGTGATGCTACTTATGATTACATGCTTATGATATATATGTTGAATGCAATCATAGATGATACATTGATGATCAACTTTTGAACATTGTTGATAAAGTGAAAGAATATACTTTGTGGTTAAAAGTGGTATAAAGTGCTCATATTGATTCATGCCCCCCCCCTCCTCCCCCTCTTAGTATTCCAACGGGTTGTGCTAGTATATAGTACAATCTACTTCTTGAAAACTTGCATCCTATAGATAAAGTTAAGACTATTGATTTTCATGGATAGGATACCTTTCATCAACAAAATTACTGAAGTAACAGTCCAAAGCATAGTTTCCTAAAATTATAAACTTTTAAAATGTTGGTTCATTTGCGGCTTCAAGATCATTCATAGTGTGCTTCATGTTTTCTCATAGTCAATTCTAATTTTGTTAGGATGTCCATTCAATGTGTTGTAACATAGGTTAAAATTTTAAATAAAAAATTCAAAATTTTTATTTTTTATTTTATTTGCTAGAGGGTTTGGTTTGACTTTGATTTCGGATTATAGTGTTTTTTGGAGGCCCCAACGCCTTCTCCTAATTTTCCTGAAAATAAAGGGACCCCATATAAATTTTTAAAAATATTGTATTGGATTGCTTTTGGTTTCCTGTTTTGAGTGATTTTGTTTTGTATAATTTGTCATTTTTAACTTTCTCATCATCTTCATCTCCTAGAGAGATTTTCGACAATATAGAGTTTGTCTCATTTCGACTCTTGGATCAAAAGTTATAGCCTTTTGAAGTTTTGCATTTTTCACTATTCTAATGAAGTGGCATGATGATGTGACATGCTGACATGGAAAAAAATTTACATATGACACTTCCACATCATTGCCATGTGCTGCTACATCCTAGACAAATCAATGTCTAGGGACCTCTTTTCACATACCATATCATTATTATATGACACCTCTACTAGATCACCACATCAACATTAGTTGCCACATCTCTTAACACATGGCATATTCTTGTATTTAATTATTATTATAATTATGGTATATATTATTTTATTTTTTATTTTTGTATATATTTTTTATTTATTTTGTTGTTATTTTATTATTCTATATTTTATTTTTTTTATTGTTATTTTTATTCGATATTCATATGTATAGAGTGTCTTATTTCCCTTTTCCCCCGAAATCTTGATCACCCGAGAAGATTCATATGTATACACTGTGTGACTTTGTTTTAAACTTTGTTTTTATTAATTTATTAACCTAAGTTAATACTCGACCTCACATAGACGCTAATCTATCCGACCCCACCTAAATCCACCTAAGCCTAAGTCTTATCCACTTCACCTAAGACTCTACCTACCCACTACATGTATACTCCACTTCCTCATGTAGACTTAACGTATTATATATGTTTTAAGATTTCAAGTTAATTTAAAAGGTTTAACACATACATACTTCATCATACCCTCCTCACTCCACTCACACAAACACTCCATACACGAATTTGTATATAAAATTTAAAGTTTGCATTTCATCCCATGCATGGGGATTTATGATTTATGATATCTTTTAACCATTACCCAAAATGCCCAAACCATTCACCAATTTGCACATGAGCAGTTATTGGACCGGGAGGTCATATCTCGAGATCTGGGGCACAAAATCAGGCTTGTGAGGGCTTGTTGGAAAGATGAGATTGAGGAGAATAATCTAGAAACATTTATTCAACCAAATCTAAACATTAAATCTTCCTAAAAATAAGCAGAAAACAGGGTTGCGAATTTACAATAATCGGATTTTCTGAGTGAACTTTTGGAAGAGATTTCATTACCAGAACATCATGCTGTTAAAATTTGGATTCCAAATTATCTATTTATAAAGAATATTATGGCAAATAAATAATTATAAGTTGAGATTTAGTTTATATTAATTGGTTTTCTTTTGAAAAAATTGGTTTCGAATGATTTTATATTTGGGTATTATTTTCATTTTTAATTGATTTTTAAATGACAATTTTGTGAATATGTTTGCAGAGTTGGTTGAAGCAAATCATAGGATTAGAGAAAAGAGAGGAATTTTATAGCTCTCAAATTAGATTCCAAAATCTTCATCAAACTGTCTTGGAACAACTCTCTGTTGGGGGTAATAGAATTGCAAATTATAAATAGAGAATTTGTATGAGGGAAAAGGTTTTTGTTTTTTTCGCAGTATAGGAAGATTTGTTGGCAGCAAGGATGCATTTTTTGTTTTAAAACCTGTGTGGTTGTTGTAAATTTTTTGATACAGTTAGAATATATTCAGTTGATTCATTTTGCATCCCACTAAGAGTCATGTATTTCTTTTTTTTTTTTCTGTTTTAATATTCTCATTATGTCATCTATGTTCATTTCTCTTTTGCAATAAAATAATTATTTGGGTTAAATGTATAACAATTTGGTACAACCTCCACTTTTATAAACTTAAAGTAATCTTTAAGATATCATAATTCCATCTATATTATGTGAGCTTTGACTAAACCTGAGTTTTATTGTTAAACCTTAAGTGTGAGAAAGGAGTTATTCCTTTCTTTTCATATTAAAATAAGCATAATCTTGAGACATTGTCTTACATACTCTTACCATTTATTTTTTGGATTCATCATTGCCAAAGCCCAACAAATTAATTATTCTTCATTTCAGTTTTGTAGAGATTGTTTTTTCCCTTTGCAAAGTATGAAATTTCAGTGTTTTTCTTTCTTTCTTCTACCTTTCACGAGTAAGTTTTTGTGCTCTTATGAATGAGACTCCATACCCAATGGATTTAGGCTTCTGATCTGAGAGAATTGCGATGTTTATTTCAGTTGACTGTCCTTTATCTTCAAACATGTTTATCCTTTGTTTTATTATCTTAAATATGACCACTATACTTTTATGTTCAAGTGATGCTTGGTGAGAGTGAGTAGTAAATATTTTGAAATCATAAGAGAGAGCCCTATTTGGCTGGAAGGGCCAGCTTCCAGTCCAAATTTTGGTTGAAAATGTGCTTGGAATTTCTCTTTTGCAACTAGAGAAATATCTAGTAACAACATTTTTTGGCACCATTGTCGGGGACAGTTTTGAAGGATTTCATCTTCCCTGGGAATTTGACAAAGATTAGATCTGGTTCTTGGAAGTGAACAAAATCTAGACACATATAGGTTGTTTTTCACTTGACGACTCTATGATTTGAAGAATCCACTAGTGATTTCATTGGGATATCAGAGTTTGATAGAAAAATGAAGAATTGTTTCAGAATTATTAGGTACCAAATAACAAGTTTCTTTCAAGATATTTTAGATCTATTGGTTAGTCATTTGTTGCTTTTTCAAATATATTTAGAAAATATTTTATGCTATTGTGTTCATCATAATATCAAAACCTCATCTATTTCCTTAGAAAAGGAAACCCAAATCTCTTCTTACACTCCTCAAGGAGATGAGCCTTTATTGTTATCCTCTAGAAGTAATGATCGACCCCCTTGTATTGGTATCCTTTGAGAGCTTCCTTGATCAAAATGTACAAATATCTAACCCTCCACAGTCTAGTCATTCTTGCAAACCAGTTGAGGATAGCATTAATTTACCACTCCCTTCAGTCTCTAATATACCCTATGATCAGCTTGTAAATATTCACCCATGGGTTTTAAACAAATATAAACCTCTTAAGTTGTCATATATCATTCATGATCTACCCACCAAATCTTTAAAATATCCTCCCATATTCAATGGAGAAGATGATGTTACAACAGAAAAGCACATAGCAACCTTTGAACATCTCATAGATTGCTTGGAAATTCAACACGAAGATGTCTTTACGAGAATGTTAACTCATGCTTTAGTAGGAGAGGTCAAAATATGGTTTAAAGACTTACCAACTAAATCAATTTATCCATGGATTGACTTTTATGATGTTTTCTTCCATAAATGGGCTGAGAGAAAATCTCATCATCAGTACTTATCTGAGTTTTATGATGCGAAAAGAATGAATGATGAAACTGTTATGAAATTCAACGAAATATTTTAGAGCTTATATTATAATTTTTTCATTGAGATTCATCCTTTTGAAGTGGCTTCCAAGGTATACTATGCACTATCACATCATCCCAATTTGGCTTTTTATTTCAAAGAAAGAAAGTCCTCAACGTTGGAGCAAATGTTTATTGATGCCGAGGAAATTGAAAACAATTTATGGGCCTGTGGGAAATTTCCTGATCAAATGAAAGATGAAGATATGGATACAGAAGAACAAAGGGAAGAATATGAACAAGAAAAATTAGATATGCATATCCTTATAGTTCTCGAAAAACATGAAAATCCTTCTATTTCAAATCTGCAACATTTTAATGGTTGGGGAGCTGATTTTTGTATCAATTTTGTAGGTGATTTTCAGGGATTTTTTGATGAAGAAGGTGATCAAGAACTGAAAGAAAAAATATTTCATAGCAGTGAAGATGAAGAAGATCATAAAATTTTTTAAGAAACATCTTTGGACAATTCTGATTTTGTTCAAGAATTTGGTTATGATCCATCCGACGAGGAACAAGCTATTGTTCTAAGTCATCAAATTGCTCAAAATGATAACGATTATGAAAATATATATAGTTGTTCACTCGAGTTAGAATTGTTTCAAGCTAATGATAATAACTTTATAGATAAATTTGACATTAGTTCAAATGTTTCTATTTGTGTTTATTATGATCAATTTGTTGCTTCAATATTTAATGAAAATCAGGCAATCCATATGCAACAATTATTTTTTCATGAAATGAAATTTTTTGAAATTGAAGTTTTAAAAAGTTTGAATAATCAACTTGTATAAAATAAATATCAATATTATGAGGAGCATATTTCTACATCAACACACATGGAATTTTACAATAGTGATCTTCTATATGATAACTTTGAAATAAACTTTCATGAAAGAAATAAAGAAGACATATTGGCATCTCAGGGTAGTCCTTATAGAATTACAGTTGAAGAGAATATATTGTTGCCTTTTATTCCTAAAGGAAATCATCAACATCCTTTTGAATAAAAAATGAGTTCTGAAGAGATACCTTTAGAATTAATAGTGCAACTTTTTGACAGTAAATGTTTTTGTATATCATTAGTGCATGATGAATATGAAATCTCTCATGAAGAATGTCAAGCATATTTATTGTTCTCAATTGTTCTTCAAGATGTGGAGCTTGATGAAATTTTTGAACATGGAGATACACTTGTGGATCAACCTTACCTCTTCATTGGAATAGAGATCCTGGAAAAAGAACTTAACTTTTTGAAATAGGATGATATACTAATGCATGATCAAGTGGCTCTATTCTATAAATATGAAGATCCTTTTGTAGTCTACTTGAAATCATCTGGTTGTGTGGATTCTTTAACATTCGGTCACTGTAAGTATGAAAATCAATTGCATGGTAGGTCATCCATTATTCTTCTGCTGCATTTATTATTGTTTTTGCTCAATCATTTGAAGAGAAAGAATTTACAATTCATTTATCGAAAAATCTTTCATGGTTATATGATATCACTTGATTAAGCATTTCATAAATTTAGAATAGGATCAAAATTGTATTTAAATAAGCTTGAAATCAAGCATTTTCTTTTCAGTTTGCAAAGTTGTTTTTCAATTTGTATAGACATTTTGTTTTAGTTTGTGAATAAACTTAGTTTTTTTTTTCACACAAAAAAAACAGTTCCACTGTTATTCTTATTAGAATCAAATGAAACTTCCAATTACATTAGACATTTCTTCCATGAATGGAATAGTCCTTTTCTGCTTCGGCTGAAACCCGAGGTTACTTTATTTATCTATTGTACTTAATATCCCAATAGTATTTATGGTTGATGTCACCTTATAGGATATGTAGTTTCCTGTCTCTAATTATAGTTCCATTGACATTCTCTTCAAAATATAGCCACCCTGGTTTATCCTTGAGAGATTTCTTGGATAGGTTGTCCGCAATTTTATTAAACTGCCTGTGAATGTGCATGAAGTTTAATGTTTCAAAGCCTTGCTTTAGTGAGCTAATATTATCCTTCCAATGGCTAAGAGAGATTAGATCTAGATTGGCTTTGTCACTTATCCAATCAATGGTGACCTTTGAGTCCCCTACCACCATTAAATTCTTGAAAGAGAAGTGTGTGGCAAGAAGTAGGAGTCCCCATAATCCCATCAACTTAGCTTTCATATTGTTCCCTATTCCTCCAGCAAAATGTGCTTGGATGTTGTGTCCGGGTGTGATTTTTAAGTAAATACCTATACCACACTTGTCTGTTGATGTTGCACCATCAAAGAAACCAATAGGGTTGTTATTGAAGTAGAATGGGTTTAGTAGTACTTTTGTTTTATCTGCTTCCTCTTTATGTGGATGTTCTTGTGTGGAGGTAAGAATTTTCTTGTAAAGCCCAGGGACATTCAGGGACCAGTTTTTGAACATTATTTTGTTTCTATATTTCCAAATCTCCCACATAATCAGAAAGGGTAAGTGTTTATGGTTTGGCAATTTAAGAAACCAAAATTTTAGGTTTTCTTCTATGGTGGCCCTCTTCCACTCACTGTCAATTCCCATAGAAGTGAGGATATTTCCCCAGATCAATTGGGTGGTCTGGCAGTCTACAAAAAGATGTTTTATTGACTCTTCTTCCTTTAGACACAATGTGTAGGCTGATGGACCAATTCCACCGCGCTTTTGAAAGTTAATGCCAGTGAGTAAACGGTCTTCTAAGCAAAGCCACATGAAGAAGATAATTTTAATCGCTACCTTCACCAACCAAATCGCTCTATGCCACCACTGTCCATTAGTAATTTTATTTGTGTAAAGGATGCACTGATAGGCTGTGTTGGTCGTGACCTTGCCGGATGATCGATTCCAAGACCAAGTTAGTTTGTCACTTTTCTTGTTCAGTCGGATGTTGTTGTTGTTGAGGTTTTGTGTGTAGTCGTTCCATTCTAAACTATGTTCTGAATTTAACCCCAATTGACTAGCATCCAGCCATTGTTGTTGTGTTTCTGTTGAGTCGTAGACACTGGCCTATGCTAACATGAAAATGGCTTGGCTATTCAATTGAAGAATAAGTGAGTTGGATAGTTGATAGTTATCCTCACATCCAATGTATGGGTCGCGCCCAAGAATAACCCACTAACATGTCCCAACTTTCCAAGCTAGCCAGTGTTTGATGATCGGTAAGGATAGCATCAAGTTCTGCCAAATAATGGAGGAATTTTGAGTGAAGTGGACGTCCCTGCGAAGCCAAGAAGTGATGTCTATACCTTTAAGATATTTCCTTTTGAGGACCCTGTTCCATAGATTATTTCCAAAGAGACCTCTCCAACAGGTTTTTGCTGCTAGGGAGAGAGAAAACCATTTCATATGTTTAATGCCCCATCCACCAAACTATTTTGTTTTAGCTAGACTTTGCCATTTTGCAAAGTGATAACCAATGGCTTTTTTGCCCCCTTTCCAAATAAATCTACTTATCAGAAGCTGAATGTGCTGGAGGATGGACATCGGAGCTTTTGCCAGGCTAAGCCAATAGACTGGTATACTTTGTAAGATTGATGTTACCAAGGTGAGTCTTCCACCCAGGGACAGCCATCAAAAAGTCCAATTGCCAATCTTCTTTTCTATATTTTTGATGATCCACGACTAGTCACTAATTCTGTAACAATTTGGTTTTAGGGAGAATCCAAGGTACTTTACCCCCTAATCAAGATTGTCAATCTAAATTTTGAATTCAAAAAGGAGGAATCTCCTTAGAATTGGATCTATATTCTGTGCAATAAAAATAGATTTGTGTAGGTTGATGGATAGTCCTGTAGCTTCACAGAATTTTGAAAGAATTACTTTAAGTGTTTTCCAGTAATCAATGTTCTTGGATCCCAGGATGAGGACATCATCCACAAACAGTAAGTGTGAGATTAGGGTGTCGAGAGCTACTTTGAGTCCTTGAAAGGAACCCGAATCTACTGCTTGGTTTATCATTTTGTTGAGTGCTTCAATTACAAGTAGGAAAATCAGGGGTGACATAAAACACCCCTGACGGAGTCCCCGATGGCAATGGAAGAAGTCTGTGGGAGTTCCATTCACCAGAACTGTCGTGTTGATCGAGGTAATGCATCCCATAATCCAAGATTTGGCAAGTCTGTCAAATCCAATCTGGTCCAATAATAAATGTAGGTATTGCCAACTTACATTGTCATAATCTCTTTTTAAATCAAGTTTAAGGATGACTGTGTTCATTTTTTTAATCTTGGTCGAATGTAGACATTCTTGGGTGATGCCCACAGCATCGAAAATCAACTTGTCCTTCAAGAATCCAAATTGTTCAGTAGAGATACACTTGGCTGGAGTATCTTTTAAATGATTGGCAATAGTTTTGGAGATGACTTTGTACGTGAAGTTGCATAAGGCAATGGGTCTGAAGTCATTGAAATTGACAGGCTTACTGATTTTTGGAATTAGCGTGAAGAATGTTGCATTTAGTGCTCCAGGTATCTTCCCTGTGAGGCGAAATTCTTCTACAGCTTTAAGCAAATCCATTCCCATAATCTCAAAAAAGTGATGGAAAAGTTCCTAAGTCCATCCATCTAGACCAGGACTTTTTCCCTTGGGCATTTTATCAATAGTGTCTTTTAGCTCATTGATAGTGACGGGTTTGCCTATACTTTGATTGTCTGACTCATTGAAGAAGTGAGGGATCATCTGTAATACATCAAACTATACATCTATGTTTTCTGACTCATTGGCTTTGTATTGTGTTCTAAAATGGTTAAATTCCATCGAGTGTAACTTTGAATCGGTCGTGGAAGAGTTACCTTCGGTATCAGTCAGGTCCCATATAATGTTGTGGTTGCACCTCTGTGATGCGAATTTGTGGAAAAAGCTTGTATTCTTATCTCCTTTGTCGATCCATGTCGCCCGGCTACGGAGTCTCCAGGTGGCTTCTTCATGTGCTAGAATCTCATTTTTCTTGCGAGTCAATTCTTGTAGGGTGTTTAAATCATCAGCAGCAAAGATATGTGTCGGATTATTGAGAAAAAGTGTTGTTATCTGTTCCTCCACATGTACTAGATCTACCTTCATAGCCTGTTGCTTATAAAGTTGCCACTTTATAACAACCTGCTTCAAGTGTTTAAGTTTCTCATTTAGCAGAAGGATTGTCGAAGGGTTCGACTAGTCTAGCATTTCTACCCAAGTGTTTTGGACAAGAGAGTTGAATCTTGGGTCTCCAATCCACAAACAGTTGAACTTGAAAGGAGCCGCCAAAAGTCGTGGGGGCCTTCAATTAGAAGACAAATCAGGTGGTGATCTGAAATCGTGGAGGGCTGAACCCAAGACTTGAAATGGAGATGGTTGTCTATCATCTTGGAGGCTAACAGGAACCTGTCAAGTCTTTTGGCGATACCATTGGCCCAGTTCTGCTATTCCGCCAAGTGGGAGATAACATCGAAGGATGGAGGTCAATGAGCCCCGCTCTATGGATGGTTGAGTCAAAAAAATCGGCCTTAGGATCAATCCTCGCAGAAGCACCCCACACTTCATGAGCAGAAAGGGTGAAGTTTAGATCACCACCTAAAATGAGGTTATCCTCATGAAGGATGTCGGAGTCAAAGAGTGTTTGCCAGAAGGCCTCGCGATTGCTATAGGGGGTATAATAGTTTAAGAGTTTGAAAGAGGTAGAAGAGAAATGTAGCTTACCTTCAGCGAAGATCCCTGCAGAGATACCAAAGGCTTGAAAATCACCAACATCAGGGTTCCATCCAGTAAGAAAGCCTTCAGAATGGCCTAGAGAGTCTACGGAAACAATAGACCAGTGTGGGAGACACTTCAAGAAAATAACTTTTGCCTTGTCACTGCTGACCAGGGTTTCTTGTAGAAAAACAACGTCCGATTTGATCTTAGAGAATAATCTTTTGAGGGAATCCATCTTGGTGGGGCTTCCAAACCCATGGAGATTTAGAGATAAAATGATCATTAAGTGGCAGGGTTGATCGGCAAGGGTGCTCTAAGTGTCGAAGAAGTAGAATAATAGGGTTCACATTCAGTAGGAGCAGCTCTTAAAGTGGGCATCATTGAAGAAGGGAGGCCAGCGAGTCCTCCCTCAACTGAGCCTGGGGGCTTTTTTGGGGGTCTGGACCGGGTTTTTTTGATAGTGACATTGGATCGATCAGGTGGGTGTAAGGGGAAAGAATGTGTGACCGCGAGGGGGACGAGGGAGAGTGGAATGAGTGAGATGGTGGAGGGAGTGGGTGGCTTGATAGAGGTTTCAGGAGAGTAAGGGGTAAGTGCAGTCGGGGGAAGGGTTTGAGAGGGTGGTTTGTTCGAGAGTGGGGGCTATGTAGGTGCGGTGGAGGGTACAATTGAGTGGCCAAAAGCAGGAAAGGTAGCAGGAGGAGTAGCAGCTTTAGGAGTATTATGTGTGGGACGATGGGTGTAGTAGTGGAAATTGGAGGGGGCGAGGGAAGGGAAGTGGAGGAGTCCAATTTATTCATGAGCAATCTCCAAACGTCTTCAAAGATTTCCAGAACTAGGCTTCATTATCTTTGAGGTGCAGGAGTTCATCAACTGATAGCTTGAGAAAGAAGGTAGGGAAGAGGTCCCGCATCTTACCAAGGAAGGAGTCCTATTCCAAGGATAAAGGAGGGGTTGGTTCAGTCAGTCGTAGAGAGGGACTAGATGGAGTGTCTTTGGAAGAGGAACAATTGCTTTTTAAGTGTCCTGGTTGTCAGCAGAGGTGGCATCTAAATAGTTCTCTCCAATAATCAATTATCTATCTGAAGGAGTGTTCACCCACTCTGATCTTGATGGAGTCCAGAAGACCGAGATCAGTGTCAAATTTGACTAATACCCAAGTTTCCCTTTTATTTGACCAGTTGAGAGAGCATTGGTCAAAATGGACAAACGTCCCTGCAATGTTAGCAACCATCTCCATAATGGGTAAAGTCCACAGTTCTATCGGAAAATCTGGCATAATCATCCATAACCACCTTTTGTCGAAGGTACTTTTGAAGGGATGGAAACCTAGTGTCCAACACTTGAGCATGAGAACTCCTCTGTCCAAAATCCAGGGGGTCGAGAGGATCTGATGTAGATCTGCTTCAGACGGGAAGTGGAAAATGAGCCAGTGGTTAGAGAGGTGGTTGATTCTTGGACAGTAACCAAGAATAGGTTTCCAACAGTCCTGAACCCACCGATCAAGGTGAGTATTCTGCATCTTCAGATAGTAGAACCTTCCAACTAGTGCTTGCTTAGCAAGGCTAGCGATCCTGTCCTTGGCGAGTTCCTTCCCAAGAGAACAGATCGAAATAGTTTGTCTCACCTTCCATCTTTTAAGCTTCTGATTCGAATGGCCCAGTGCCCCAGCTTGTTTGTTGTGACCAACACCAGTGTGTGGTAAGGGAGACTGTGAGAGGCAAGGAGAGGAAGTCCCAGTGGGCACGTTAGGCCCAGGGAGAGGGGGTTGTGAGGGAGA
>JZKD02S1595699.1:568668-583582 GCA_000966675.3 Picea glauca
TACCGTCCTTCATGATAAAGGTTGGCGCATGAGGAGCGATTAATGCCATTTATGCTGTGGGCTAGTGCAAGTCCACCTGTGGCTTCTAGGCTAGGTGTCACCCCATCCGGGGCTTCTTGTATTTAATTATTATTATAATTATTGTATATATTTATTTATTTATTTGTTATTCTATTATTTTATATTTCATTTTACTTTTATTATTTATTTTACTTTTATTATTTTCACATGTCACATCACTATTATATGACACTTCTACTAGATCGCCACATTAGCATTAGTTGTCATGGCATTAGTTGCCACATCTCTTGACACATGGAATATTCTTGTATTTAATTATTATTATAATTATTGTATATATTTATTATTATTATTTTATTTTTGTATATATTTATTATTATTTTTTTGTTATTCTATTATTTTATATTTCATTTTAATTTTATTATTTATTTTACTTTTATTATTTTCACATACCACATTTCTTGACACATGGGATATTCTTGTATTTAATTATTATTATAATTATTGTATATATTTATTATTATTATTATTATTTTATATATTTATTATTATTTTTGTTATTCTATTATTTTATATTTCATTTTACTTTTATTATTTTCACATGTCACGCCACTATTATATGACACTTCTACTAGATAGCCACATTTACATTAGTTGTCATAACATCTCTTGACACATGGGATATTCTTGTATTTAATTATTATTATAATTATTGTATATATTTATTATTAATTTTTAATTTTTGTATATATTTATTATTATTTTTTTGTTATTTTATTATTTTATATTTCATTTTACTTTTATTATTTTCACATGCCACATCTCTTGACACATGGCATATTCTTGTATTTAATTATTATTATAATTATTGTATATATTTATTATTATTATTGTTATTCTATTATTTTATATTTCATTTTACTTTTATTATTTTCACATACCACATCACTATTATATGCCACATCTCTTTTGGGAACCCACCCCGATACTTTCCCACATAGTGGATGATATGGGAGTGGAAAAGCAGCAGCCCCAGGGACTCATAGCTAGGTTTGAACCTGTGACCTCTCCCCAAACTGGGAGAGCGTGTCCACATCTTGCCAATTGAGCTATCCCTTGGGACTTATATGCCACATCTCTTGACACATGGGATATTCTTGTATTTAATTATTATTATATCTCTTGACCCATGGGATATTCTTGTATTTAATTATTATTATATCTCTTGACCCATGGGATATTTTTGTATTTAATTTTTTTTTTTGTTTGTTTGTTAATTTGTGCAGGACCTGCGATTAACCTGTGGCTTGAGAAACCGCGACTCAGGGGCATCTAAGCCGTCAAAATCACCCGGGGATCGCACCCGGCCTGAGCCACACCAACCCTTAATATGGTTGGATTTTTTGTCCCCGCAGGTTTTGAACCGGTGACTTTAACAACACAGAGTGGCTTAACAACACACTCAGTCACCGACTGTCCTACACCTAGGGGACATTTTTGTATTTAATTATTATTATAATTATTGTATACATTTATTATTATTATTTTATTTTTGTATATATTTATTATTATTATTGTTATTCTATTATTTTATATTTCATTTTATTTTTATTATTTTCACATGCCACATGGGATATTCTTGTATTTAATTATTATTATAATTATTGTATATATTTATTATTATTTTTGTATTTTTGTATATATTTATTATTATTTTTGTTATTCTATTATTTTATATTTCATTTTACTTTTATTATTTGTTTTACTTTTATTATTTTCACATGCCACGTCACTATTATATGGCACTTCTACTAGATCGCCACATTAGCATTAGTTGTCATAGCATCTCTTGACCCATGGGATATTCTTGTATTTAATTATTATTATAATTATTGTATATATTTATTATTATTTTTTTGTTATTCTATTATTTTATATTTCATTTTACTTTTATTATTTTCACATGCCACATCTCTTGACACATGGGATATTCTTGTATTTAATTATTATTATAATTATTGTATATATTTATTATTATTTTTGTTATTCTATTATTTTATATTTCATTTTACTTTTATTATTTTCACATGCCATGTCACTATTATATGGCACTTCTACTATTTTCACATGCCACGTCACTATTATATGGCACTTCTACTATATTGCCACATTAGCATTAGTTGTCATAGCATCTCTTGATACATGGGATATTCTTGTATTTAATTATTATTATAATTATTGTATATATTTATTATTATTTTTTATTTTTGTTATTCTATTATTTTATATTTCATTTCACTTTTATTATTTTCACATGCCACATCTCTTGACACATGGGATATTCTTGTATTTAATTATTATTATAATTATTGTATATATTTATTATTATTATTGTATTTTTGTATATATTTATTATTATTTTTGTTATTCTATTATTTTATATTTCATTTTACTTTTATTATTTATTTTACTTTTATTATTTTCACATGCCACGTCACTATTATATGACACTTCTACTAGATCGTCACATTAGCATTAGTTGTCATAACATCTCTTGACACATAGGATATTCTTATATTTAATTATTGTATATATTTATTATTATTTTTTTATTTTTGTATATTTTTATTATTATTTTTTTGTTATTCTATTATTTTATATTTATTTTACTTTTATTATTTTCACATGCCACGTCACTATTATATGGCACGTTTACTAGATCGCCACATCAGCATTAGTTGCCACATCTCTTGACACATGGAATATTCTTGTATTTAATTATTATTATAATTATTGTATATATTTATTATTATTATTATTATTTTTGTATATATTTATTATTATTTTTTTGTTATTCTATTATTTTATATTTCATTTTTCTTTTATTATTTTTATTTCTGGCTTATAATTATTGTATATATTTATTAATATTTTTTTATTTTTTTATATATTTATTATCATTTTTGTTATTCTATTATTTTATATTTCATTTTACTTTTATTATTTATTTTACTTTTATTATTTTCACATGCCACGTCACTATTATATGAAACTTCTACTAGATCGCCACATTAACATTAGTTGTCATAACATCTCTTGACACATGAAATATTTTTGTATTTAATTATTATTATAATTATTGTATACATTTATTATTATTTTTTCAGTTTACTTTTATTATTTTCACATGCCTCTTGACACATGAAATATTCTTGTATTTAATTATTATTATAATTATAGTATATATTTATTATTTTTATTTTTGTATATATTTATTATTATTTTTTTGTTATTCTTTTATTTTATATTTCATTTTACAATACACATAAACTTTAAAGTTTCTATTTCATCCCATGCATGTGGGATTTATGATTTATGATTTTTTTTTAAACCATTACCCAAAATGCCCAAACCATTCACTAATTTGCACATGAGCAGTTACAGGACCTTGACTTCGGGAGGTCATATCTCAAGATCTGAGGCACGAAATCAGGCTTGTGATGGCTTGTTGGAAAGCTGTGATTGAGGACAACAATATGAAAATATTTATTCAACCAAATCTAAACATTAAATCTTCCTAAAAATTAACAGAAAATAGGGTTGTGAATTTACAATAACCGGATTTTATGAGTGAACTTTTGGAAGAGATTTCATTACCAGAACATCATGTTGTTAAAATTTGGATTCCAAATTCTATATTTTTCAAGAATGTTGTGACAAAAAATTAATTAGAAGCTGAGATTTAGTTTATATTAATTGGTTTTCTTTTGAAAATTTTGGTTTCGAATGATTTTATATTAGGGTATTATTTTCATTTTTAATTGATTTTTAAATGATAATTTTGTGAATATGTTTGCAAAGTTGGTTGAAGTGAATCATAGGATTATAGAAACAGAGAAAAAAGAGGAACTTTCCATCTCTCAAATTAGATTCCAAAATCTTCATCAAACGGTCTTGGAGCAACTCTCTATTGGGGGATAATAGAATTGAAAATTATAAATAGAGAGTTTGTATGAGGGAAAATGTTTTTTTTTTTTTTTTTGGCAGTATAGGAAGATTTCTTGTCAGCGAGGCTGAATTTTATGTTGTAAAGAATGTGTGGTTGTTGTAAATTTTCTCAGACAGTTAGAATAAATTCATTGGATTCATTTCTCATTCCACTAAAATCCATGTATTTCTTTTCTTTTTATGTTTTAAGCTTCTCATTATGTCATCTCTATTCATTTCTCTTTTGCAATAAGATAGTTATTAGGGTTAAAATTATAACAATTTGGTACAACCTCCACTGTTATAAACTTAAATGAAGCTTTAACATATCATATTTCCATATATATGTTGTGAGCCTTGACTGGAACTAAGTTTTATTGTTAAACCTTATGAGTGAGAGAGGAGATATTCATTTTTTTTCATATAAAATAAGTATAACCCTGATACATTGTCTTACATACTCTTACCTTTGATTTGTTGGATTCATCATTGACAATTCCCAACAAATTAATTATTCTTCATTTCAATTTTGTAGAGATTGCTTTTGCCCTCTGCAAAATATGAAATCTTTGTGTTTTTATTTCTTTCTTCTACCTTTCATGAGCAAGTTTTTGTTCTCTTATGAATGAGACTCCATGCCCAATGAATTTAGGCTTCTGATATGAGAGGATTGCAATGTTTATTTTAGTCAAATGTTCTTTATCTTCAAACCTATATATCCTTTGTTTTATTATCTTAAATCTGACCAATGTGCTTTTATGTTCAAGTGTTGCTTGGTGAGAGTGAGTAGCAAATATTTCGAAATCATAAAAGAGAGCCCTCTCTGGCTAGAAGGGCCAGCTTTCGGTCTAAATTTTGGTTGAAAATGTGTTAGGCATTTCTATTTTGCATCCAAAGAAATCTCTAGTAATAACACCACGAAAGCCATAAATGTGATGAATCTGAAGTGAAGTATCCTTGTAACTTTCGTGACCAATTCCTACTAAGAAATAAACCATATGATTCAGGGATATCTACTATGATAATTTCTATTATTTGGTGAACCTTGGGTTTTTAAGCTACTCATATTAATACATCCATTATTTCATCTATTACATTTACTTACAACCTATATAGTTTAATTATATGTGTTGAACATTTTGTTGGTGTTGCATTCATCTTGCAAAAAATAAAATAGGGAATAGCATTGGAAGATGATCGTGAATCAATCAAACAATTATGAACATTATTATTTGTTGGCACAGGGGTAGACCCGGGGTTCAACGCTACAACAGTGCACCAACAAAACCCTAACTACCAACCCTTTCGGCAACACCTGCGAAGCAGATGAAGTCTCACTCGAGGTAGAGGCAGGGGTGGTTACAAGACTCAGGTGTCTGCAACCTTAGCTGGGACACAGATCTATGATTATATCACTTACAAATCACTTAGCATAGGCCATTCATCAATATTCCACTTAGATCTACTTCGTCGATATAACAGAGCATCACAACATTCACTTAGGTCTAGGTTATTTTAGCACTTAGCAACAACAAGACAGATCAGATCTGGTAGACCAAGCACTTAGCATATTCATACACTTCGGATTTAGCATTCATATACATTTTTAGCACTAAGCATAAGCAAGTCTATTTAATCACATCTAAGCACTTAGCAATACAAAACATCTAAGAATAAGCACAAAGCACCACACACAGTATTTATGTGGTTCACCCCCACCCTGGGGCTACGTCCACCAGCTCTTCTTCTTTATTAGCTTCAGTCAATCCAATTATAGCACAGAGCTATCAAAATCCTACTCTGCATAGGACAGGAGATCTGCGCGCACCTCGCCAGATCCTCCTTCCTCGAGTAGATCTAGCATAGAGCCTCCTTACAATTTGTGCACTCAACACTTACAACACTTGCACTCGGCTCTGCAAGTCAATCACATAGATCAATTCTAGCACTAATCCCTTGGCTAATATTCTCCTTTACTTACATCGCCTAGATATTTATTTATACATTACAAAAGTGGGACTAAGCGTGGGTAAACCCACAGGCCGACATCTGTTTCCCATTACATATTCCCAAAAACCCAAAAAGGACCCGAAGTGGGCCGAGATCCCATGATCTATGCTTCGTCTCACGCGCTTCCTTTGACAGGTTGTCAAAGTCTCAAAACGGTCAAATATGACCAAGTGTTCCTCAAAACTTGGTCAAGGGCCAACAAGCCCCCAACACTCACCTATGGATCGTCCCGAGTCACTCTGGTCTGAGAAATTCTGCCTCGAATGCCTCAAGATTGGCTTGAGCTACTTCGACCTACTGTTGTGCTACAACCTCTTTCTCGGTGAACTCTTGGATGAGTGCGTCATTTATTGGTCTATCGAGGCGTTGCTCTGCTGAGATGACGACCTGTTCTAGCTCTGTTCCTTGTGTCTCAATCTCCGATAATAACATGCATGCCTTATCCTACATAGGTTGAAGTTGTTGAGTTACTTCCATTACCTTGCTCTGGATCATATGGATCTGATGTTGGGCGGTGTGTTGGTCGTGAGACCGCTTCATTCTCTCTATGGATGATAGGGCCTTCAGCTGCACCTGTAGATTTTCGGCTTCATGCTTCGCCTCCTGGAGTTGCGACTCCAATTTATGCAATTCTGGATTCTCGGTTAGGTTCTCATATATCTACACACTTCTGCTACTTAACTTCTTTCATTCCTCAGTGAGTGCTTTAATCCTTTCCACTGTGCTTCAGGCAGTCATTTCTCACTGGTCGCGCATTTCTTACGGGCTACTTGGTATGGTTTGAAGCTCTAATTCCACGAATATTTGTTGAAGTTGTTGAATAACTTCAACACCCTTCATCACTTAGCGTTCTATGGCTTCTTCTGCCTTCTTCTCTAAGCCAATCACAAAGAGAAATGCTCTATTGACTACTTCTTCAATCCCTATCTACTTCGCGAGCAGCTGCTCTTTCTCTTTTTGGATCTTCACTCTGTCTTCTTCAAATTTCTCTTGGAGAGTGTCCTTATCTTGTTGCACAACTTAGCATTGTTCAATAATTTCCTCCTGTGCTTTCTTTAAGGGCTGGGTGGCCTGCACTGTTTCTTCCTGTTCTTTCTGAAGGCGTACTTCGACTGTGTCAAAAATCTTGCGGAGTTGAACTGGTTCATCTCCCTCTTCTGTTGTTCCTTCTGGCAAGGGCGCAGTGGAGACTGCGTGGCTATACCGAAGTGCCTATTGCACTCCTTGGAGCTCGATCTCAATTATGTTGTACATTGTCTCTTGCTTAGCTTCATTCTTTTCTGTTATCTCTTCTATAGCTTCATTCATAGCTGCGATGAGGAAACTAAATTCATCTGAAGTGAGTGTGGTCTACAACTTAGTTATGGGTGCTTTCGATTTCTTCTGGGAGGAAGGTTCCAGAGGTGAACCCTTCCTCTTCTTTATGATTTCTACTTCGTCTTCTGGTCTTTGTTCGAATTCTTCTAAGTCTTCTCCATCACCTCCTTGATTTGGTGTAATGGAATCCATCCTCACAGATAGGTTGTCTATATTCTAGACTTCCTCAGCCTTCTTTGTCTTCTTTGTTTTCTTTGTCTTACTGGGCCCAGGTGTATCCTACGCAGCTTCTGGGCTGTTGATGTCAGACATTTCTGCGGGGTCTGCTAAAACAAGTAGGTTCGTCGACCATTCCTTGGTGATCTCCTCCAGGTATTCTTCTTTCATCTTATAATAAGACTGAAGTTGTTCCTTGTGCTCATCAGCGTGTGCTATAATATATATGAAATGGCAGTCCACGTTGAACTTCATCAAAGTTCGAAACCTGTGTAAAGTATTCGGGGTCATGCGAGGCTCGGACTGGATAGCGAGCTTCAACTGGGTGTAGTAGGTATGGAAGACAGAATTGGATTGCCACTGCTTGTTCATATCATTCAAGTACCACAGTGTACTAAACTTCACGGCCAGTGGTTCAAAGGGGTCTATGTCTGGGAAGGTTGCACCTTCCGGTAGCTCCCATGCAACGAAAGCTATAAGTATCAAGAGCCAGCTAAAATGGAATCCATGCCCCTGATCCTAGGCTTCTCTACAGTCAATCTCTAGTTGATTCACCAGGTACTTCACCCAGTTCATATGTAGTCCCTCTTCGCACTTCCCTGCGAGGTTGAATATAAAGTCAGATACTTGCGTGGGTTGATTCTTGCAAACTAACGTGCCTGCAATCAGCTGACATGCAAGGCGCATTGCACCACTTTCAATAGAAGCTACATTGTAGCCTCACGCGCCTTTCTCAACATCACCATAAGCTTCTTTGATCTTCTGAGCAAGAGCGCAATCCGCAGTCTTTCCAGGATAGTAATCATGGGGATCAGGGCCCTGCATGCTAAGCCTGGTGATCTGATTGATCAGTGCTGGATCAACTGTTATGCGACGGTTTAACCATAAGTATCCTCCATGGTAACTTGCTAGCAGCAGCTTCACATAAGCATTCACCTCCTACTGTCTGCCGAAGTGTGGTATCTTCATAACATTGAGCAGAGTGGACTACACGAGGTTCATCGTCCATTGCTGAGGGACGATCTTCGAATTATTTCCCTTGGTTCTGGTCAGTTACTTGTATGGAGAAAGCATGTTGTAAACTTTACGATCCCCCAGGTTGATCTACATGGACTGTGCGTACCCCTTTTGGCAGGTATGCAGTGACTAGAGTGTACTCAAAGTCTCTAGGCACACTGTCTTTGTTGATCGCACTGCCCAGAGGTGGTATGTAAGCAGGTAGAATGGATGGAACCAACTTCGCGTTGGCCATATCGTCTTTATGTTTAGTTCTTCTTTCTGCGTCGGCTTGAGATGTTCCTGCTCGAGCAGTCGACAGGGAGGTTTGCACTCCTCTCGTCAATGATGCCTGTAAACCTATAGACAATCCTCTCTCTGACATGACTCTTTCGGCTCTGAGGCTAGTGAGTACCTCTCTTACAGATTCTTCAGCTGCTCTAAATTCATCAGACATATACGCTCAAGATCAATATATCGGGTTCTCAAAGTAACGTAGGTATTGTAATAGGGTAGAGAGTATGAGTGAAGTAATCACTGTTCACAATTCGTGTAGTCTGCGGACTCAAATTCGCAATTAGAAAAAGTGTCTTTCGTGCATGGCGCGATGGAATAAGTAAGTAACTCTGTAGCGGATCATTTGTAACAGATATGGGGCTTCATTAACTCTTGTTTTGTTCGTTATGGGGTGGTCTAACGGTCTGGTGATGAGTCATCAATTCTTTTTGATCCGTTCGGAGGGGCAATCAAACGGGTATATCGGCTTCCAATGGCTATATTGCTTCACCATGGCGAAGTGACCCATGTCGTTGTTCTGATATCCCGGTGAAGCTCCAATTTTACAAGTTTTATTTCTGATAGGTTCCCTCTGGAACCCTCTGTAGCCTATCCATATTAGCTCTCTTTTTACTTAGCTTCCTATCCTTCTTCCTCATGAGCTTCGTCTCGATAGTTCTTTTCCCATTCTGATTTTCCTTGAGCATAGTCACTTCCGCTGCTAAGGTTCTCTCCCAAGACTCAGGGGTATTGCTTCGTCTATATCTGATACAGATACTCCAATCTTCTGTGAGTCCCCTGATGCTTTTGCAGCTTTGACATCTGGGCTTCTAGTGTCAAATAGATTTTATTTGTTCTCTTGTTCTTCAATCAACTGTGTGATCCTTCTGGTCATGAAATATTTTAAATTTTGTCTATGTTGTTCTAAAACCTTTTCTTCTTCCTTCTTCCTATCTTGATCTCTTTCAATCCAAGGTTTTCCAAGTAACATAGTAAATGGGGCGTTGTCCTCAATAAATTTGATAATCTCAAAATCTTCCTTAGTCGAAGTTCCATTGACATTCATAGATATCTTAGTGAGCCTTCCACATAGGTTTACTAGTTTCCCTCTGAATAACCCTATTCCTCTTAGTGAAGGGATCATGGCAGGTCTTCCTATAGCTTCCCAAGTTCTCTCTGGCATAATTTTCACTGGTGTTTCTTCATCATGGACAGAGTCAATGTCGAAGTCTCCTATTCTTGCTTCAATGCATTCTTTTTCTTTAAAAATCTCTAGCATCCTGACATGTCGGTGGTCATTCGAGGTTTCTTTCATTTGTATCAATACCTTCTCTGATTCTTACTGGGGTTCTACTATTTATGGATCTGCCTTAGGGTTTTCTTCATTCAGATTCATTCTTTCGAGCTTAGCAATCATTCTAGGACAGTCCAATACCTCATGGTCCATAGCTTGACAATAGATACAACTAGGTCTTCCACCAGAACATTCCTTAGCTAGATGTCCTGGTCTTCTGCAACTGTAACATATGGTTAATCCTCTCTTCCTTTTAAATGATCCCAAACTTATTTTATACTGCGCACTAAGATCATGGTAGCTAGTCTGTAAAAAATTATTTCTAGGGTCGTGCATCCATTGGTTAGTCCAAACATTCTTTCTATGCATAGGTATAACATATCTATCATTATTCTTATCAGATCTACTCATATCAAACTTTCTTTCATCTATTAATTCCCTAGTTTTCAATCTAGGACAAAATCTATCAAACATACCTAGATCCATACTCTAGAAACAAAAATTTTCACTTATTTTACTTCTACAGAGCACACAACTTTCAGATCTAAGAAATTTTAACTCTTCTTACCTTTATCAGAGCACAAAGCTTACAGATCTTACCTCTTTTCTACAGATTTGACCTCTTTTCTTCAGAAACTTCCACTTTTATCCTTTCTTAGAGCACAAAGCGTTCAAATCTCACTTCTTTTCTTCAGACCTGGCCTTCTCTTTTCAGCATAGAGCTTTTCAGATCAAGTAAAATACTGCGCACTAGGGCACAGATCCACACACAGAGCTTCCATAGTTTCAGGATGACTCTTTGCACAAAGCTTCTTCTCCCTTAGTTCCCAGCAATCACAGTTTTCGGTCCCGGCAACAGAACCATTTTTTGGCACAGGGGCAGACCCGGGTTTCAACGCTACAACAACGCACCAACAAAACCCTAACTATCGGCCCTTTCGACAAAACCTGCGAAGCAGTTGAAGTCTCACCCGAGGTAGAGGCAAGGGTGGTTTCAAGACTCAGGTGTCTGCAACCTTAGCTGGGACACAGATCTATGATTATATCGCTTACAAATCACTTAGCATAGGTCATTCATCAATATTCAACTTAGATCTACTTCGCCGACATAACAGAGCATCGCAACATTCACTTAGGTCTAGGTCATTTTAGCACTTAGCAACAACAAGACAGATCAGATATGGTAGACCAAGCACTTAGCATATTCATACACTTCAGATTTAGCATTCATATACATCTTTAGCACTAAGTATAAGCAAGTCTATTTAATCACATCTAATCACTTAGCAATACAAAACATCTAAGAATAAGCACAAAGAACCACACATAGTATTTACATGGTTCACCCCCACCCTAGGGCTACGTCCACCAACTCTTCTTCTTTATTAGCTTCAGTCAATCAGGTTACAACATAGAGCTATCAAAATCCTACTCCGCATAGGATAGGAGATCTGCGCGCACCTCGCCAAATCCTCCTTCCTCGAGTAGATCTAGCATAGAGCCTCCTTACAATCTGTGCACTCAGCACTTACAACATGTAATGTTCTTGAATTGGCTAGTCTAGAAAACATTGCTAATGTGTGTGTAGGATCAATGGTCTACAACATATAAATGATCATACAAATAATAAACGTGACAAAGGACTACAAAGTTCGTATTATGATATCTCTGTGGATTACAAAATGGCTGAATGCGGCTGAATAAACTGACAATACTCGAATAGATCAACAGACAAAGGATCTTAGATGGAATACAAATAAGAAACTAAAAGATAATACCTAGAATATGGGAGCACTCCAGAATCAATGGATGCATTGGGACTATGGCAGCTCTGACGGTAACTGTTGGAAGTCTGGAAAGTTCACCCTGGGAGATATACTTCTCAGAACGGCCTGGAAAATGTCCCAAATGATACGCCCTGCTCTAGTCCTCGGTACCGGTATCTGTCAGACCCCTCTGCCGATGAATATAGACCCCGGATGGATACCCCTGGGGGAATGCGCCCCTCTTCTTCTGGCAAAATGTGTCCTAGTGATTCCACCATCAGAATCAAATGAGATATGTCTCAAAATGACAGCCTTGGTCTACTGGGAAATGGGTTGGAAGGGTTTCCATGAATATGATCTGATGCTCGCTCTGGAACTCCAAATGTGCCCACCAAAAGTGTCGCACGTCCAAGTCTGGAAAATGCATCCCAATTGATTCCTCCATTGGAATCTTATGAGGAACCAGGAAAAAAGATGCGCCTTTCCCTCCTCTCAAATGGGTCGGAGGGAAATTTTAGAATTCCGCCTGGATGGGATAAGTCGACTAAAAACCCTCTCAGAAGTTGCGCCCTCACTCTGGATGAACATGCCCTTGCTGCTGAACACTGTGTAACTGCTGTTGAAGTATGGTGGAAGACCTAAATGATCTTCTCGGTGACTAGGGTGTGTCTCGCAACGCCGAAATCATCCAACTGGTGTCTTCCTCCTGGAATCCACTGAACTATCTCTCCTGAGATGTGCCTCTTCTCCTCAATGACAAGTCATAATCTGCATAATGATGAATTAGGTCGCTGACCCTTCCTTTATATCTTTCCAAGTGACTTTTACTTTCTTCTATTATTCCTTGATTAAATCACTTAATTAATTAATCAATTAACCATTTTACCTCTAAAAAGTGATTTATCCATCCTTATGGCTTCTCCGACCACTGAAAGTCACTTCTCATTATCTTATCCTGTAGTGCTCTTCTTTCTGATTCCGATGAGCTATCACACTAAGAGGTTTCTCCAAGTAATATGCCCATTATGACCTTCTTAGTGAATTTAATGAAGATATGACCCATAATAACTCAAAATTACGGAAATCGTCGAAATGCAACGAAACCAAAGCCAAGTTGTGTGGAATGGATCCTGATGACGAACAATGCAAGTCGGGCCCAAATAAACCCCTCAGTATCTCCCAAACTCTCTGTCACCCCTATCTGGCTACTCGGGTAGGCATAACACTCTGAAATGTTGTAATGTTATAATGTCCCAAAATGGGGACATTACAGTCTTCCCTGTCGGAAGATTGCTTGTCCTCAAGCAATAACTGAATCCAACTACAAATGATACCAAGGTCCCATATCCACCTGTGTGACACAAGGTAGACTCCCCTCAAGATGTGGTCTCTCCAAGTGCTCACCATGCATGACACCCACATGCTCCTGATGAGTAGAATGATCAATGGACAAATAATCTCACTCAACTCCCCAAGCAACCACTCTACTCTAAACTCAACTCCATCAAACACCGAACTACCAAGCATTCCAATCCCCGGATCCCATATCAAAACATGAACTGCAATGCCTCGTGAGATATAATCATGTAACATATCACTACCATGAGTCTCCTGCAAATAACACACGGTCTCAAACCAAAATGAATATGTCCTACCAAACCATACCAAACCCAACACGGCCCCCGCCGATTGAACATGTTGTTGCCATAGTGAGGTACTACATGACCTCAACGAATCACCAACCAGTGATGTGCTCTCCCCAATACTGAAACTCAATGTAAAATCAAGGGGACTTCCCCCTTAAAAGGTCCACTCGTCTCCACCAGTCAATGAAATGCCCAACCCTGTAATCCCAGGGTCCCATGCTAGTCTCTGACAAGGACCATCATGATGATGTTGCTCTACTCTGATCATGATTGTCTGATCAAAGTATTCATTCTAGATCCTCCACTCCTGGATCCTCATAAGATGAAATAAACTATTGACCAAATGGACTCCTGGATCCCATGTCAAATTTGGAAGTTCATCACTTGCAATCCCCACTAACTATTGATGTGCCCTACCAATAACTGTTGAAATCACTCCACTCTCATCCCAATGAGAGTCTGAATATGTAGCAACCTCTGAGATATCCTCTATCCCATGGCCTAGTATACTCTCCATCATGCCCAAGGCCTCAACTGTCTGCCCCTGATGATCCACCCCTATCCCGTTGTATGCAATCAAGACACTCATGTCAGGTGGTCTCAACCTACCAACTCTCCATGTCCCTTGCCACTGTCTAGCTCCCCCTGCATTGTTGTCAATGATAAAATTATCGAGAAAGGCTACCATAAATATCTGCAACCAAATGTAGGACTGGAAAGTATCATATGCTTTGGTCAATCCCAAGGACTTGACCAAAATCTCATCCACCAACACCCATGGTAAATAATCGCCTGTACTCATCACTAAACACCAACCATAATGTACAACAATAGGTATCTTCACAAACTGAAGGTCAATCATTCTCCATCCATCATCACTCATGCAACTGCTGCTACGATGAAGGTGATCTCCCAAATTTGTATACTACTGCAAGGGAAAGGAATCTCCATGCTCTACCAAGTACATCTCCCTACAATCCAGTGCATCCCCATGAATCCCATTGTACACCTCTGTATGTTTCTGTGAACTACCACTCATCATGATATGCCCCTGCATACTCATGTGATCTCTTGTATATACCTGCAACATCATGGATCCTAGGTGTACTACTAGGTCATCCTCTACATGAAGGTCAACCAATCTTGGAACATAAATGGAAGTGTCCTCATAACTATCCCTAGCTCTGGAATCCCCATGTGTATGTGTGTGCCCAACTGTCTCAACACCCCTCGTGAAGGGTGGTCCCTGTGACCTATGGACATCCTCCTGCGTCTTTGGATCATATCTCTCCATGAGTGTATGGAAGTCATCAATGACAAGTCCCCCATATGAACTATCCTGCGCCATTGAGGCCCTCCAACAATAATCTTCCACCAATGCATGT
>JZKD02S1595699.1:596644-629031 GCA_000966675.3 Picea glauca
AAGAATCCTCTTTCTTTACCTCTTCAGAAAGATTGGCTACAATGGAATATTTTCCTTCCATGAATTGTTTCAGATGCATTTGTTGTTCATCGACGACAACCATGTCTAGAAGGGTTGCATCTACTTTGATGTTGGCCAACTGATTCAAGATATTATATTTAGAAGAGGAGAGAGGGGGAGTGATTCCTTGACTCTCGGGAACCTTGGGAATCTGGTGAGTAGCAATGGTTGAGGATGAGCTCGAGCTACAAGAACTACGGGGAGAATCAAATTTTCCCTTGGGAGCATAGGCTTTGTTCCTAGTATTGATGACCATGACATCTTCTAGATCTACAAAATCTAAGACAACGATAGTAGCTTTTGGTATTTTACCAAAGATCTTATCTCTGGCACTCCTTTTTACCTCACATGTGGTTTCCTTGTGGTGTTCCTCACAAAATTTACACCAACTTCGAGGAAAGATAGCTTTAGGCTGAAAATTGTTTTCAACCGGATTTCTAAAAGGGGGTGCAGAAGAGGATTAAGCTCCAGGGGTGAGAGGGGAGATAGTCCCCTTTCGCTCGATCACTATCATACAATTATTCATATATTGTACTAGTTGTAAGAGGGTGGACATGTCTGCTTGTCTAACCGATTCTTCCTGGGGAAGACTGGTTCTTTCAACTTGTTCTTCATACTCTGAACAAGTATGCAAAGAAGAACTGAGATTATCAATGGATTTTTCCTCAAGCCTATGAATGTAAGGGGAAGGCAATGCATTGTAGTAATGCATGAAATCATCTTGGTTCCGAGGTCAAATGAGTTCATGGATTTGATTGTATAACTTGGTGAAACGCAAGTTGAAGGACTTGATGGTCTCACCATCCTTAAAGGTAACGTTATTATACTCCCTTAACTTCTCGGTTGGGATTTTAGATTTCCCATAAGTGGATCGGAACCAATAGATTAACTCCTCCCAAGTAGACACAATCCTAGGAGGAAGGTCAAAGAAGTCAACCATGGCCTTTCCTTCCAAGGAATTTACGAATAAACGCATGCAAGTATCATTGTCATTAGCCCCTATATTATGAAAAGAATTAGAAAATTCCACCAGGTGTTCATTTGTAGTGACAATGTTATTTCCTAAAAACCTAGGAATATGCTCTTTAAATTTAGTAAGTGGACAAGTAGCAGGTGCTAGGTTAAGAGGAGAGGAAACATGCCATGGTGTGGTTGTGGCGTCTTCTTCGAACTGAAAAACCCATACTTTTTAATGACTTTGGTGGGATTGGTGGTAGATTGGACAGGGATATGGTGGCTATATAAGTTTC
This sequence comes from Picea glauca, assembly GCA_000966675.3. Lineage (NCBI taxonomy): Eukaryota > Viridiplantae > Streptophyta > Pinopsida > Pinales > Pinaceae > Picea > Picea glauca. Next base: position 597,955 of record JZKD02S1595699.1, read on the forward strand.
CAATCACTGATGAAGATGCAGATTGAGAAGATGGAGCACTTCCAGTGCCACCGAAACCACCACTAGATGCCATCTTGTGCATGATAGATGAGGGAAAGAAAGACGAACTGGATGAATCGGGTAAAGTCCTCCTTAGAGAACTTTGTTGGGAAGACAACACAACGTTTCTTCTTCCTATGTTAGCAATAGGATTGATTTCAGGTGACAAACCTCTTCTTATTCTAGAAGCACAAGAGTCTAAGGACATGAATGAAAGGCCAAAATTTGAAGAAACAAAAGGGTTACTGTTGATTTCTAGGATGTCTACATCTAGCCTCCAATTGTTCTTGAGCACTGATATCTCATTCAATTTCTGCCCAAGAATGGTTAAGCTCATCACGGGTATTGGCAGTGTCTAAGATGGTATTAAACAAATTCAAAGAAATGTTGGTTTGATCTTGAAGATCGGGCTCAATATTGGGATGCCTTGCAACACAAACAGTCATTAAAAAATAAAACAGTCAAAGAATCAATATCAGAAAAAATAGATGTATCAATGAAAACAGAGTATAAAAATTAACCAGAGAGATATCAAAGATATCCCCAGTATGGCTTCCAAATAAATGTGTAGGAAAAGATATGAAATGATCTTACTCAAGCATTTTCAGATTCTGCTTGGCTAAAGAAAAATATATGGGAATATCACCCTATGTTTATAGCCAACAAAAATAACATCCTAACTCACAAGTATTAATTACGAGTGCTTAGGCTAGTCTTTTATCAATAAAAATCTTGTTGGAAATTTATTTTTTATGCAATTTTTTGAATATAACAGTTGTTGAAATAAATGTAAAGATAGAAGTAAAGAAACCAAGATGATAATCAAGACAGATGAGACATAAAGCAATCCTTTATTTCATTCCAATTCACCAAAGAGTCATTCTTTTACAAACTTTCATGCAAAAATTTAGGTCCAAATTCAAATTTAGACATCCCCGATGGAACCTACAAAAGGACCTCTGACAGAAAATCAAAAAACTGAACTCTAAAAGTTGGATCATCTTGCCACAAATTGTTGCCCACTCGACTCTGCATAATAGCCTTTGTCATTCATGAAAACTAATTCACAAACAGACAAGTCTACACAGATTATCAAATATAGATCAACACCTTTGAAAAAAAAGTGTATGGGTGATGTAATTCAATCTCGAATCTTGTTGTCTACAATAAGACCCTGCTATCATAAAAAAAATTAGGCTTGTGATAAATTAAGGAATGAATGAAAACTGAACTATCTCAACATAAACTCAAATATAAAACCTTAGTATGCTTCTCCTTCTATCCTCCTCTTGTTCCTCCCTTTCCTTTTTCCTTTAAACAAATTAGAGTTGGTTGAAGTAGTTGAACCAACTCATTAGTTAAGTTAATTAAAAGACTCAACTAACTTTTAATTAGGGGGAAAAGTAATAATCATAATAAGGGTTTTAATAAATAATAACTATTAGGTGGGACCCCTTGTGACTCCCTTTAGCTCTTATCAATCATAACATGCTAGTTAATCAAGAAAAACACACCTCCTTGTGACTCCCATCATCATCTCAACATTTGAAAATTTAACTCATGATATTTGAAATTATTTTCAAAAAAATATTACTCATATATCCCAAAGTAAAACGTGGTGTCCAAAACTTCTGAAGTCAACTGTCATCAACAATAGATAAAATAAAAACTCAAAAGCCATATTTTCCACTCTGGGATGCAATATTTCCTTGATTGTTGTTGTCACCTTTCGATTTTCCTGAATTTTCCTTTGGCTACGCTAAGCCTTTAGGCCTAATCTCGTTGATCATGTGGGAACAATCGTCCCTCAAATGCATCCGAGAAGACACGGATTTGTCAGAGCCATTGGAGGGTGAGGAAGGGGCATCAATCATTTTTCCTTTGTCAAGGGTATGGTGGGCCTCGATTTTCAACCTTTTGCTAGCATGAGAGGATTGCACTGGTGAGTAGTGGGCAACTTGGACAATAGCATTAATAGGCAAAGGAGCAGGTAGGGATAAATTAGGCCAACCACGATGTTGGTAGACTGTCAGGTGGACAATCTCTTGCCATCCATGATTTTCAGGAACCTCGGGTTTCAATGAGACGTGAGTAGGCACAGGGATACCAGGGGCTTGAGGAACTTGGAAAGGAGGCATTTTAAGCCTAGGTTGGACCACTCCTTTCCCAATCCAATTGAAAAATATAGCCTGGAAGAAATGGCCAAGCTCTTGTGAGTCAACATCAAAATGTATGGATAACCTTGGCCTTCTTAGGCCTCTGTTCCAGTTACCTCTCCCTCGGTTTCCTCGGCCATGGCTACCTCGGCTGAAAAAACTCATTCCTGCATGCATGATTGATTAGAAAATAGTCTTTTAAATAACCATACATGACAACTCTTACAAATATGAAATAGATTTGGCTCAACAATGTATCAGACTCATGCAATCCAATCCATACAAATTGTTTAATTGTTTATCAATGAGCAGGGGGTGAATAAAGGGTCCTTGGATATGTGAATGGTTTGTATTGAACGAAACATGATATGATGAGGGGGAAAAAATACGACTACTTCTCAAAGACAACAACAATCAACTGCAAACCAAAGAAAACATCATTGTAATTCAACCAAGACACTGTTACTGCCAACTGCTTCAACACATAATTTTCTTGATTGTAATCAATTTTAGAACAAGGAGTGAAAAATGAATGTGGGAAGGCGATGGGGTTGTAATTAGAGAAAAGTGAAATAATGGTGGAGAATGAGAGTGGGTATTGTTCATAAAATTAATTAAGTAATCCATATAACCATTCTGGAAAAGGAAATACACCAACCAAATGACCATTGTGATCCAATAACAACTAATGTGTATTAACTAGTTCACTGTTCATAACCAAATATTTACACAGTGACAACAATCAAAACAGTATGCATTCCACAACAATTTGTAGGGGATCTTTGTTTTCTCCCATTTATCCATAAGCAATTTCCAAATAAATACATAGTATATTATTTTCACTTTGCTCATCAAATGCAGGCATAAAAATCATGTTCAATTTTGTCTTTACATTTGTTTAATAATTAAACTGCAATGTGGTCATATTGTCACAGCATTCGTGCCTGTCACTATTTTAGAATGCATGAAAGTCATTTAACATACCCAATGGACAGTCAACCAATGATCCATATTCATCTTACAAAGACCTTGGCTTGTCATTTAAACACCCAGATAACCAATCACCATTTCAACTCACACTATGCTGGGAAAAATACAACCATTCAACAAAATGCAATTTCATTTATGTGACTGTACAAGTCCAATTTTCCTTGGATTCTAAACATTTAAAATGATGGTCTATCCATCCAACACAATGAGGAAGCAACAACATACCTGACTTCATAATACAAATAATCAAATTGCAACAAAGCCATGATTAAAACTCTGTGACTATCTTTGAGTGTGCAACCCAAAAAATATCTGTAGCATACATAGTGGGGAGCCATACCATAAACACCACGATGCTACATTCCCATTTGAAAAATTTAAACACATAGTCATCCTATCGTGTCGAGATATCAATCTGCTACAAGGAGATAGCAACAGAATTGCTCAAATCAATCAAACTGTAACAAATCATACTGTGTAAAAACTAATGCCCATTCTTGATGACACAATCAAATAACCATAACGTATGCAGTGGGTGGAAATGCCATAAGCACCTCGATTTCAGTAATCATTTGGTCATTAAAAACACACAGTTACAGTAATCATTGACTCATGCTTATAGGAACGCCACTCATACCAATGTATCAAGTGTGAAGCATCATTGTGCATTGATCAATTAAAAATAGTGTTGGGTTATCAATTTAATAAACACAAGGACAATGACTATGTATTTGATCTAACAACTCATTCCAATTAACCATGCTGAGATTATCCACCCAATAATAACAATTATAATGACTAGATGCCAAAACCAACACCATTGTCATACAATAAACGGGGCGAGCCAATAATCAATTCTACACCAATCCATAATAACCAATAGTAAACCCGATAGTCCACAACAGTCTTCTCTACCAACCCTCGGGCTTGAGAGGTCAAGGGTTTGATATGTGGACCAACACAGGGAGGCTAGAGTCGACTCCTCTCAATGGTGAAAACCTCTGAGACCAACAGTACATAGAGAAAACCACAATTCATTTCGTGGACAGGTGACAAATCCCACAACAGGAGAGGCTATGAACAGAGGAGCAAGGCTCCAATTCGGCCTGGTAATGATACTTAACATACGCGGGGTATAACCCTCGTGTCTCTCCATTCAAACAACTACAATGCTAAGGTGCAAATAGGGCCAGGAAGAAGAAATATAACCCACTGTGCGACCATTAATAGCGACAACAACTCAATGCGCAAGTGAACAAAGCACAGTGACACAAAACACTTCCAACCATTAAACCCCATGAAAACCAAAGACTGGGTATGGTAATACAATGCGTGAAGGTAGGAATCCACTCAAGACCAAACGAAACCCTCCGACTAAACCAACAAGGATGACAGAGATCCTTTATGGATGCTAACATCCAGGATGATGAATAACATCGTGACTTTAACATCATTGTAGAAAAAAACATCAACGCTTCATTCTAAAAACCAAAATTTTACACAGCTGCAATACTCAAGCACAACCCATACATTCAAGCCAATATCCATTTCATAAATAGATTAGACTCATGGATGGCCAATAAAATACATACATGTAATCCAAGCACTTAAAACACAAGCTGGTCGAGCGGTTCCTCCCTACTTGAAAATCAGAGCACAACCACAACAACAAGGTTGAACAATAACCTAACTAGGGTGGCCACCAGCAAAAGGAGTAAGGGTGACGTGTAATAAATGCACATTGCCTCCACCCACAGTCAATTAATTCATTAGTGCACACCAGCCATTAATCTATTAACCATTCATTTAAACCATGCATTGGATTTGGCATCTATTACTTGTCAAACGCGCCACCCACATCATACCTTCCATTTCCAACTTGACCATAATACATATCAACTATATAACTCAATTAATACCATCACCAATAGCGCGACCATATCAAATTTCTAACTTATTCCATAACATAAATCAACCATGTCCCATATAACTCAACAAATCGCTAACCATTAGCTTATTGCTAGGTTTAAATAATGACCATTAAAATTCAATGCATGTAGAGTAGCATATAGCATAGTTTAAATTCATCCCTTTGCATTTGTTGCATTTCTTTCGTTTCTTTCCAATTGCTTGTATATGTTGTTACTAACATGTTTATTATGAAGGTCTCCTAGTAATATATCCCAATAACAGATAGCAGTGATAACAAGGATAACATAGGTCGTTGTAAAATAAAACTTGAGCCTAGAGCAGCAAAAAAACACAGAACATGCCTTCTCCATCGCCAATAAACCAAGATTATATCACCATGTAAGCAGTGTCGAACAGTAGCACAACATCAAATAAGAAACAGACCTGATCTCCAATCTACAAGGGAGTCCCACCTACTAGTATTATTTAGCTTTTATACTAATAGGCTTTAGCAACACTTTGCAGGCAAAACTTCGTTGTGATTTTAATCTTCAACACTCCCCAAGGGGAAACACTTGGGCATATGTACCCTTTCTTCAACAATTCTTCTAGTTGCATTTGTAATTCCTTAAATTATGTGTACTCTCTCTATAAGGATTTTTTGAAATTGGGGTAGTTCCTGATACTAAATCAATAGAGATGTATATATATGTCCTTGGTGGTAATCCTGGTATTTCTTGGAATACATCTTCAAAATCTTGCAATACTGAATATTCCTTATGGCTTGGCTCTTTAAACTCATGAGGCTCTTCCACATGGGATGCATAAAATTGATATCCTTTCCTCAAACATATTTTCAGCTGCAATGATGAAATATCCTTGATGGATATGAGTCTTGAAATCCATTCCAAAGTGTTCTAATTTCCTTCTCCATCAATACATGTAAATGTCTTGTTATGACAATTTAGGACATCATGATGTTTTTCCAACCAATCCATTCCAATTAGGATATCATATTATCCTAATGGAATGATATTAAGGTCAACCTCAGTACTCAGTCCATTCCATTCAAATTTATTGGACAATATTTGATTATCTCATTGATCCTTCTTTGGTTCTAGTGGCTAGATCAACCAAACCCAATTTTTCAAGCTTTCTTTTCTTCAAATTAAATATGTCCACTATTTTTGGATCAATGTAAATACAGCTTGATCCAAAATTAATCAGAATAGAAACATGGTGATTAATGATCTTACCTTCCACCTCAATCATATGGGATTGATGTTCTGCTTGTTAGTCTTCTAGAGCTTCATATATTCCTGGATTATTTTTGCCCGTGTATTCTACTATAGTATCCTCTTGGATGTTGTGCAATGTCCTCATATTTTATTCTCTATGAGGTAAATACTTGTACATATGATCTTCTTTACATCCACAACATTTTATTGGTGGTCTTCCCCTTTTTCCAAAGGAGTATTCCCTCTTAGATTCACTCTTAGCAGGAAGATCTTGTTGATTTCTATTAGGACTATTTATGTTGAAAATAGGTTTGAATACCTTCCTTCTATGATCCAATTTCTCCTTATTCTTATCCTTCCAAGACTTATGAAGAGTCTCTACCTTTTCCTTTCTCATATAGGTGCTTAGCCATTCTAATGGCCTCTATCAAGGTTTTGGGTTCATCATACTGAATTTTATATTTATAGAAAGAGGGAATTCCACTCAAAAACATTTGCATCTTCACCTTGTCATCCTTGATAAACCCCACATACTTCAGCAGTCCCAATAATTTATTTTCATATTCTCCCATGATCATTCTCCCCAACCTTGCATCTTCTTGTCATAATAGTGCTCTGAAAGATAATCTTTCTTAAATCATTTCTTGAACCACTTCAAAGTAATCCTATTCTCATTAATGTGTTCAACTTGATTCAATTGATCCAAACACATAACATAGTTTCCACGCAAATGCTATGTGGAAATCCTAGCTTCTAGGTTGGATGAATAATTATGCAAATGGAAATAATTCCTGATCTCAAGAAACCAAGATTCAACATCATATTCCCTTTGTATTTCACCATCAAAGGATGTGTAACATCCCAGTTTTAACCCTTATGAACTGTAATGTATTATGTAATTGTGACTTAGGCTGGTGAGTTGGTAAAGTTGAAAAGGGGTCAGAGTTCCTAGGAAATGTAATACTTCATATACTTTAATAAAATACATCGTTGGTTGGAAGACCGACAAGGACAAAAGAGATAGGGGGATATGATTCCGTGAGAGAGGGGGCTTGAGGGGATAAGTCTTCTTTTTTATTATTATTTATTTACCCATAATTCATTTTATGGAGAAAAGGGGTTACATGAGATTCTTGGGAGTGAGGCCATGTGGCTCTTGTCTTCATGTGATTTAAACATCCCTTGGGGGATATTTTGTGTCTTCGTCGTCGTTCTTCCCCTAGTGTGCTTCTTCTTCATCTTCTTCCCCTGGTTTGATTTGTTCCCTTGTTCTTCTTTCCTCTTCACTCATTTTTTATAGTTCATATGCTCTTGGGCTGAGCATGGAAATGAATGGCAGGAAAAGGAGAGCCATTGATGAATGGTTGTAATAATTATTGATCATTCTAGGAGGGAATGGATGCTTGTGTGCATGAGATTGATGGCAGTTTGGATAGAACTATCCACATCTGCAAGTCCTGAGAGTCCCATCATGGAGATTCTTAACCAGGAGCACTAGCACCTTGGAAAAATATGGATAGCCTGAGGGACTATGTGGTAGAGAAGGGGATCCATTCTCTTGGGGTTGTCTAGGCTGGGTATAAGAGAGTTGGTGTACTTGGATTGTTGTGAGTGTTGAAAGGCATGTGATAGCTTGAGTTCCGAGAGGCCTGTTAGTTACAAGATTTATGGTAGTTCAGATGGAACTGTCCACAACTGAGAGTCCTTGGAGTTTTTAGTAGGGATATTTCCTGACCAATAGCATTGGAGCCCTGGAGAGAAATGGAACAACCTCAGGGACTACATGGCAGAGAAAGGTGTTCATTTATTGGGGTTGTGCAGCCTGAGGAGGAAAGAGAGTTGGAAATTAGGATTTGTTGTGAGGTTGGGAAACCTGAGAGCTACTTAGACAATTGCTTTATGTTTTAGATTTGACCTAGGACCCATCCTTGTGGATTCATAGCCCTGGCTCGGGGGTGACCTATTGTTGAGAGTAAATGAACAGCAATGTCTATGGTTGGGAGGAACATCCTTGGTCTGCAGCCAGTTGGTGAACGTTTACTTGCAAAGATAAGTTCTCTCTGTATTTTTTGTGTAATGTTTATTTTCGTTGTGTATTTAATTATCTCTGAGATATGTATTTTTAATGTTCCTGTCTACTGGATTTTTTTTTTGCATGGCACGTTGCTTATCTCTTTTATATTGTGGCATGGATATTGTCTTATGCATGTGGTGTGCATGCTTCTAACATTGTTGATAATTCCTTTGTTTTCAAGATAAGTTCAGAGAACTGAGTCCTTGGGACTACAGCATGCCCCACCTGCTAGTGGTTGGGTGTGTTGCAGTTGGATTAAGTGGCGTAGCTCGGCCTGTGGGTGGTTGGGTACGTTACAGTTTGGTATTAGAGCTTCTAGTTGAAACATCGGGTTGGTATGGGTCGGGTCTGTTGGTTAGAGTCTCGTGATTGAGATCGAATTCTGACCTTGAAGTTGAAAATCTCAGGAGGAATGGCGTTGCATAATTTACGCAAGAGCTAGAATGTCAGAGATCCTTTGTAAGGGATCAAAGGATCATGGTCGTCCCCTTCGAATTCAGGAGCGATCGCCACTATGGGATCAAGAGAGATCTGGGATTGTTGGATCATAGGGAAGGTGAACAAGGGCCATCCGATGAAGTTGAAGCATAGGTTAAGACACAATCGTTAGATCTCATTGGAGAGAAATCGAAGGTGGGGAGGCATTGCAGGGATTGGGAAGAAAATTAAAGTTTATGCAATTTGTGAGCCCGCAATCACTCAGGATCATTGATATTGCTAGATCAATCGATCATAGGTGGATATCAATCCCACTACAGATGAGCATATTCACTTTGCGTAGATAAGAAAGGAAATTAAAGAGTGAGTGAGTTGAGTCTCCGCAATCACTCATGGTCGTTGATCTCCAAGCAAGGGAAATGTGTCGGCAGATCGGCTAGTTCGAAAGTTCAGCGTTGGGGAGAAATGGAGTGTGCTGATGCGCAAACCCCTAAAGTCCTAAAGTCTCGAGTTCATCTAGGCCATTCATCAAAAGCGACACGTGTTGACATATTGGTCAGTTCAAGAATTCGGAGCTCAGGAGAATTGGAGTGTGCTAGTGTGGAAACTCCTGAAGCCCGAAGAGACGAAGTGGTGGGGCATGATGACATCACCTGGAGGTGATGTGGACCCTGGAAGGTTAAGTAGTTTGAAAGTTCAATGTTCGTTAGAAATGGAATGTACTGATGTGAAATCTTTCAAAGTCTTGAAGTTCGTCGACTGTTGGATAGAGTGGTGGGTTTCAGGAGTGTTGAAGACCGTTACATCTCCACATGGGTGATTGTGAGTCATAGATCTCACAACAATTCAGGAGTTAGGTGTTCGGGAGGAACAAATTATGCTATGGCAAAATCTTCCAAAGCCCAAAATTTTGAAGTGACATGGCTCGCAGACGTCACCTGGGATGACGTAGACACATGGGATGTGTGCCATGTATCAGTGATTTTTGAACCTATGGAAGATTGAAATGTTAGTTCAAACGTGACACGTGTCACCCACCTGATTGGGCCACGTGTATGCTTCTAGTATTTCTCCACGTGGCGACAGATCGTGCAGTCCGGAGACTGGGCACTCTAGAGGAAAAATATGTGACAATTTTCGTTGGATCGAGAACTCTCGAAGGCTGGAGTACATATCGACCATTGATCCCAGAAGACATGCGGCAGTATATCTCGTAGTCTGGAGACTTGGTACTCTGGGGGTTTTCAATTCTCTACCAGTGAAATGTGTCGAAGCTCGAAGTCACGAAGGCACACAAACCGTTGATCTAAGATCCCTTTGGGACCTTTCTCAACCGTTAGATCAAGTAGTGTAAGGATGACGTAAGCACTTTGGCAGATATCACTCTGGGGAGTTGAGTGACTCGAGATTTGAAATATCCTGGAGTAGAGAATTCGCGTGGTCTGTTGATCTAAGACCATCCAGAATTTCTTGTGACCGTAGGATCCAACAGAGGTAAGTACTTTGGAGTATTTCCACTCCAGGGAAGTGGAAGACTCAGGAATGGAAATACCCCGGAGAGATGAATTTCCGAATTGGTTGAGCGTCGTCTGTCTCAACGCATGATTAAGTCTTATCCATTGATCTCGTTGAAGCCTCCAGATGAGGGCAGGACCGTCCATTTGGTGGGAGATTAAATCTCAACCGTCCATTTTTTATAGTGGAGTTATTAAAGGCTTCAACGAAGTGCAACTTCGGGGGATAACAGAAGTTGACAACGGAAAACAGTCAAATGTTGAAATCTGAAGGCCGAAGTTCGGAGGACTTGGTCCCAACGCTGGCCTCATGCTAAGGTAAAAAGGGCCTGGAAGTAAACCAACCCAAGGATCCCATGTGGAAGAACATGGAGCAAGGCGCTAAAGGGTGATTAAGCCCACAGTTTCGAGCTGTGGTCACATGGAACTTGGTTTGAAGGAAGCGCATTTGCAGTTTTCGATTTTTTTGTATAAGCTCAAGGGGCTGAAAGTGGTTTTTCAAGGAGCCCTAACTTTCAACTCCAATATTTGATTGGCGAAAGAGGAAAGTCATTGGAAAGTCGATTCAGAGGAGAGTGAACTAGAATCATTCTATTATTTTGGATAACTGTTACAATTGATATAATTTTCTTCATAAATTAAATAGAAAAGGTACCTGTAAATTTAATTGACAATTTTTGTATAATATGTATAATTCTAACCAGATGATTGCTTGCAGGTTTGTCATGATTAGAGGTATAACCATATCAATTAGAGAATAGGATCAGATGTTAGGGTCATGGAGGTATGACATTGCTTACAGAAGTTGGATGAGATACTAAAGAGCTACAGAGAAAGTAATGAAATGTGCACAAAGAACTCAAGAGTAGTGGAACAAAAGTATTAGTCAACAATCACAGAATATGAATAAAATCCGGGTACAACAAAATCAAGAGTCCTCACATAGGACATGAATCTAGCAGGTGAATAATGTCATTAATGGGCATAGAAAGGAAAAGTAAGGATCCATAGCTTTGAAGGTAGAGATGTGTAGACAGTTGCAAGCTTGATGTGGAAGAAAATAAAAAGCTTAAGAGGTGGTGTATGAATAATCTCTATGTGTCAAGGATAGGAGTTCCAAGGAAGGATTTGTTAGATATGACTTATCTACTTGTCTAAAAGTACTTAGTGAAAGAAATCCACTTCTGATATCATGGTTCACAGTGGAAGCAGGATGCCAATGCAGATAAATTGGAATGCTCTCTCACTTGAAAAGTGGCACTGAATGAAAATGGATTTCCATTGGGGAATGGTACTAAGTGGGAAAGAATGGCCAAGTGGAATGTGGCTAGAAAAGCGTTCAGACCCAGGGAACCATAGTGCAGATGAGAAAAATGAGAGAACACAAGGCAAAAAGGATCTGAAGTAATTCAAGGACAACCAACTACAACAGAAATAGATAAATAAATAAGTGAATTAAAATAGAAATGCACTAGAGTGCATGAGGCATACACTAAAGTGAAATTGCATATGCATTGGTAGGCATGCTGACAGTGAATTCTTGGTGCATATGGAGGTGTAATTTTGCATATGTACATGCTTGGATATGCATATAACATGCTTGTGAACCTAGAATAGTTTATTATTATGAAATAATGTTTGAGTATGACTAGTGATGGATTATGTATTCAGGGAAAAATGATATAGCATGGTTAAAGATGTGGATGTTGTTGTTGCTTATGATTTTCATCTATGTGAAGACCCATGAGGGTGGCAGGAATGGTGATCAAAATGATGAAGGATGAAGTCTATGAGCTTCTACGAATATCAGTTGGTCAGACAGCAACAAGTAGGTTGGTAACAACCAGGCAAGTATGCATTTAGTTTATGTTGATGCATACATGTTGAAGGGGATTGAGGTAAGAATTCCCTCAGTTAAATTTCAATATTTAAATTGATATGTAATGGCCGAAGGCCTAGAGTATGTAAGTGTTGTTGATGCTAGAATGCATTTAGATAAAATGTCAATTACATATTATGTTATGTTTGGTTATGGGATCATAACTAGGTCAAGTCAGAAGACATACTCCTTCTATAGTAATGAATATCCATAGACTAGTCATGTGTGAGACCATAATATAGTTGGATATGGAAGGGCTATAGCATTGTGTGAGTGCTCAATGGTATCTGTTGTATATCTGATGTTTGGATTGCAACCTCTTTTCCAACATTGAAGAACACTTAAGGATTATATTCTTGGTGTTTTGTTTGGGTGGAAAAGGAAGGTAACCAAATAGTTAGGAAAGCAGTAGGAAGTGTGTGGATGATGTGTTGATTCGTTGGCCAGACCTTCCAACTCATCATGGTGGAATTGATGACATAGTTATGTGGTATTATGTAGTCAATGCATGGATGCATTGTGTATATGTGGCCATGGGTATTGGCACATTGATCGTTATCTTATTAACTATTGCATTATGAAAAGTCTATGTGACTAATAATACATGTGTATGTAATGATGAGTTGATTCCAATTGATAGTTGGATTAATAGAAGTAATTGAATTGTAGTTGTAAACAATTCTAAGAGCACTTTGTGATTTTGTTTTGAATCATCGCCATGAATATATATATATATATATATAGCTTCTACATAAGATATTGACAATTTGTTTGGTTGAGGAATGTTGAAATTACAAGAAGAAAGGGTCTTGGATATGGCAGTGTTGTAAGCCCGTAAAGAATACCAATGCCTATTGTTGCAAGATCCAAATTGTTATGAGAAGAAGCTCATGTCTAGAAGTTTTATTTTTCCTATATAAAACAGTTTTGGGAATTATGATTTGATAATTACTAACAAATTGTTTTGGATGAATGTAAATTCAAGAAATTGCAGGTAGAATGGTATTGGATATTGCAGGGATGTAAGCCCATCAAGAAGACTGATATCTACAGTTGCAGAGCCAACCATTATGAGCAGAAAGCTCATGCTTGGAAAAAATTTGTTTCATTGTATAAAACATATTTGAAATTTATGATTGGAAATGGTTATAATGATATCTCGTGATGATTGTATATGTATAATACATATGAGATGTTGGATATGCAAGTTGGAAAGCATGGAAAAGGATATTGTTGTGACATGAGAAGTTAGAACCTTGTGTCCCTGGAAATATTCTCGTGCAAGAAATCCTTGGTCAGGCAAGATGGATTGCCAGAGGGACTGTATAGCTGAGAAGGGGATGCATGAGCCTGGGCCTGGAAGGTGAGTGACCACAAGGAAGAGGACACTTTGATAGCTCTTGATTGGGGTCATGCACACAATGGGTATGTCAAGGAAAATAGTGATCCAAGTTAATGAGATATCCATATGGGTGAAGATCCATGAGCCACATAGATAAGTATTGTATTGGATTATGAAAAATTACTCTTAGATTATGATCAAAAATAAAAAAAATTATGCACAAATTGTGAATTGACATTATCCTTATTTGAAATGTTGTAGGAAAACGATGAATGTTGAGGATATAGAAAAGTACCAGAATATGAGGGGAAAAAAGAAGGTGATGCTGGAGAAACTGAATGACAAGGGCATAGAATGAAGAAAGTCCAATGGACTTGTTGCAGTTGGAGTTCTGGAAGCCACAACTATGAAACTTCCTGGCCAAGTGCACTGAATCCCTGGAGAGAAGTGGAACAACCTGAGGGACTGCATGGCAGAGAAATGGGTTCATTTCTTTGGGTTGTGCAGGCTGCGAGGGAAGGATATCTTGTTGGTTAGAACTGTTGCCAGAAATATAAATTCTCAAGATAATTAAACATGTTTTGGGTTGGAATGCCTATGTATACATGTTTAATTTTAGGCCAAAGTGCCTATGTATATAAGATTGGGTTGGATTGCCTATGTGGATTAAGGCTAGAGGGCCTGGATTTGTAATGTTAATAACATTGGAATGGTGTTGTGCACTGAGGACAATGCAAAAATAAGGGGAGGGGGATGTAACATCCCGATTTTAAACCTTATGAACTATAATGTATTATGTAATTGTGACTTAGGTTGGTGAGTCGGTAAAGTTGAAAAGGGGCCAGAGTGCCTAGGAAATGTAATACTTCATATACTTTAATAAAATACACCGTTGGTTGCAAGACTGACAAGGACAAAAGAGATAGGAGGATATGATTCCACGAGAGAGGGGGGTTGAGGGGCTAATTCTTCCTTTTATTATTATTTGTTTACCCATAATTGATTTTATGGAGAAAAGGGGTTACATGAGCTTCTTGGGAGGGAGGCCATGTGGCTCTTGTCTTCATGTGATTTAAACATCCCTTGGGGGTTGTTTTGGGTCTTCTTCTTTGTTCTTCCCTTGGTGCGCTTCTTCTTCATCTTCTTCCCCTGGTTCAATTTTTCCCTTGTTCTTCTTTCTTCTTCACGCATTGTTGCTAGTTCGTATGCTCTTGGGTTGAGCATGGAAATGAATGGCAAGAAGAGGAGAGCCATTGATGAATGCCTGTAATAATTATTGATCATTCCAGGAGAGAATGGATGCATGTGTGCATGATCTTGATGGAATTTTAGATAGAAATGTCCACAGCTACAAATCCTAAGAGTCCCAACATGGAGATTCTTAACCACAAGCACTAGAGCCTTGGAAGGAGATAGACATCCTGAGGGACTGTGTGGCAGAGAAGAGGGTCCATTCTCTTGGGGTTGTGCAGGCTGGGTAGAAGAGAGCTAGTGTACTTGGATTGTTGTGAGTGTTGAAAGGCTTGTGATAGCTTGAGTGTTGAGAGGATTGTTAGTTATGAGATTGATAGCAGTTCGGATGGAACTGTCCACAACTGAGAGTCCTTGGAATTTCCAGTAGGGAGATTTCCTGACCAGTAGCACTAGAGCCCTAGAGAGAAATGGAATAGCCTCAGGGAATACATGGCAGAGAAAGGTGTTCATTTCTTGGGGTTATGAAGGCTGAGGGGGGAAGAGAGTTGGAAATTGGGATTTGCTATGAGGTTGGGAAACCTGGGAGCTACTTAGCCAACTGTTGTGTGTTTTATATTTGGCCTAGGACCCATCCTTGTGGATTCATATCCCTGGCTCGGGGGTGACCTATTGTTGAGAGTAAATGAACATCAATATCTATGGTTGGGAGGAACGTCCTTGGTCTGCAGCCAGTTGGTGAATGTTTACTTGCAAAGATAAGTGCCCTTTGTGTTTTCTATGTAATTTTATTTCTATTGTGTATTTAATTATCTCTGAGATATGTATTTCTAATGTGCCTTTCTGTTGGTTATTTTTTGTGTATGGCACATTGCTTACTTATTTATGTTGTATCCTGGAGCTTGTCTTATGCATGTGGGGTGAATGCTTCTAGCATTGTTGATAATTCCTTTGTTTTCTAGATAAGATCTGAGAACTAAGTCTTGGGACTGCAGCGTGCCCCTCCTGCTGGTGGTTGGGTGTGTTGCAACCGGATTTAATGGCATAGCCTGACTTGTAGGTGGTTGGGTATGTTACAGGATGTTGGATTAATATTCCTAATATCTCCTTGAAAACTATCCAACTTCAATATTCTCCTTTGATTCCTAATAGGGGATACTTTTGGGCTACTCCTTGACTCTTTGGATGCATAATTTTTTCTAGTTGAGTGAACAGGTGACTTATGTCTCTGAGTCCTACTAGCACTTCTTGAGTGACTAAATATTTTATAGTTATCTCTCCTTTCTTGATTTTTTCCTCCTTATTCATGTCTTGGACCCAATCCATTCTCCACCTACCTTTATAATTGATTTAGTCTTTGCATCACCTGAACATTCATTTGGTTATGTTCTTTCATCATCTTCTTTGTAACTCCACACTTCCATTCTCAAGATTCTCACAATCTCTATCAATTCTACTTGTTCCACTTTTCTCCTGTGCCCGTTAGATTCTATCTCTGCATTACCAACACCAATTTGTTGGCCTTTGGATTCTCTCATGAATAAAGGATCCTTCTACATATTCCATGACTCTAATATGTAATCTTGGCTTGAAATGATATTCTTATATCTCTTACTTCTGCAAAATGTGCAAGCAATCATTTTGTTAGAGTTAGGAAATTTTGCAAAACATTATTGTTAATTAAGATATAAGTTCTTCTTCTTATCAGTTTTTGAGTAATTATATCATAGTTATTCAACCTCTAATAATTTGAGTTTATTCTCCTCTAAATTATATTTCCAACAACTATTCCCATGGCCCAATATGATCTCTAAGATTAAAGTTATGGCATCCTTAAACATGCCCCTTTTTCTTCCCCAAATTACAATTATTGTGCATTTTCCATCAAACATTAACTTCTACCATCGGTGCACTAATGAATACTAACATAATCCAGATCTAGACCTCTCTAACATCCCAAATTCCTAGGTTCTTTGCTTCCCATATGGTAATGGTTCCACTCTTAAATGTAAGGTTTCCAACATCCAACATTTGGCCCTCTGCAATAACAACAACAACAAGGACCCCCAAATACCCAGATACCTGCATATATATATTTTCTTGGTTTTTTACAGTTGAGGTTCCACTTCAAAATCAAAGCATAAGGAATTCAACATCTGGCACTCCGCAACAACAACAATTCTAGGACTTATGGATGCCCAGATGTTCAGACATCCAGATGGTCTTGGTTCCATGTAGTCAAGGTTCCATTTCAAACTCAAATCACAAGGCACCCAACATATGGACCTATGCAACAACAACAATTCTAGGAATTCCAAATTCCCAAATGTCTATATGGTATTGGTTCCTTGTGGTCAATATTCCACTTCAAACTCAAAGAACAAGGCATCTGGCATCCGACCCTCCACAACAACAATAATTCCAGGACTTTCATATGCCCATATGGTTGGATTTATAGATGGTCTTGGCTCCATCCTACTAGGTTCCACCCATACTAGACCAACACATGGAATCCAATGATTCATCCACCTTCATGGTCTTCCACTATGGCATGTTGATTGGTACCTTGTTGACATGGCATGCTGAATCGCCAAATGACATGTATCACTGACACCTTTTGTTGATGTGGTATGGTGACATGGAATACTTACATGTCATCAGATGTGGCCTCTATATCAACCTTTTGATGTGGCATGTTGGTGTGGCATCAAGCTTCAATAAATTTTCACATTCAACATATGATCCTTCCAACACAACGCGTCTTGCAGAACCCTTGAATTTCTGGATGCCAGATCTCGCATTCAGCATCCAGATCTCTACAACAACACTTCGCCTTAAGGGACTCCATATGCCCAGATTCTTGGATATATGCCATCCATTGCCACACACCTCTGGTGGATCCAACGACTGACAAATGGGGGATTTGATCTGTCAGTTCTGGTTCAATGGTGGCTCTACCACACATTTTGTACCATATCTAGGACCCAAGACTCCGCTACATGTATTAATGCTATATCCTCTAGATGCTCAGGTTCCCATATGTTCTGAAAATCTAGATATAGAACAACATTTCTATGGTTCCTCCTAGTCTAGGTTCCTCCTAGTCTAGGTTCCACTCCAACTTGCTCATGCACCAAGTTACCCAGATATAGATTTTTCACTATATATTAAATTAAGGCACTTCTATATGTCTAGATGCTCAGATGCCTAAGTCTCTGCATCTAGAATCTGTCTCATATCAATAATACTTCACCCCAAGGGACTCTGGATGCTCAAATACCTAGATGCTCGTATATCTGCCATCCACTATCACCAGCCCCTGGTGGATCCAATGGTTGTCAGCTACAAATATTTGATCTAATATCCTTAGTTCAATGATGGCTCGGCTCCATTTGCATTACATCTAGGATCTGGGACTTTTTTAACTTCCCACTACTTGGTCCCTCGTATGTCTGGATCCTCAGATGGTGATGATTATGTGCAGTCAGGGTTCCACTTATGCACTCTAGTGCAAGGTATCTAACATCTAGCCCTTCACAAAAACAAGAATCGCATGGACCCCTAGATTCCCGAATGTTTGGATCCACACTACCACAACACATGCCACCATGATCTGTCATCGTGGCCCTGCAAAAGGGAAAAATGGAAATGTGGTTCCACATTGTCTGTCAGGTCACCCTTCCATGTGGATCCCTATTATGTTGATGACACTATATGGATTATTTTCAAAACAAATTCTAAATTTTCTAAATTCACGAAAAAAAATCCTCTTTTTTCCAAAAAGCAGTTCGGTCACCTAGCACCCCACTGGCTCAGCCTCTACACAACAAAAAATATTCAAATTGTATTCCTCCTATGCATCGCAAGTGTTTCAACTGAGCTCTGATACCAATCTTTGACACACCCCATTACTAGGATGCATCAAACACTTTCCTTTTTAAGGTGATATCAAGAAAATTGATACCTTTCTTACAAGAAATATGAACATAATATCGTAAATGAATATCAAGAAACATGCATGGATGATAAATAAAACATAACTGGTCATGCACAACAATTAATAATAATTAACATGTCTTAAACATATCATAGATATAAATAAAAAAACATAGCGGAACAAAATCACATAGAAACATGGAGAGACTTATATTTTCAGAGAATTTCACCAGCTGGCTATAGACGTCGGATGTTCCACCCAACCTTAGACATCGTTGTTCTATATCTCAATATTATGTCACCCCTGAGCGAGGGCTATGGATCCACAAGGAGGGGTTCAAGGCCAACTCTAGTTTCTCAAACCAGTATGGACATCAACTCTCACAGTTTCTCAACCACACAACAAAACTCAGTTTACTAGCTCTCTTCCCCTTCCTCATGCACCACCCAAAGAAAATGAACCCTCTTCACTGCCATGCATTCCCTCAATTTTTCCACCTCTTTCCAAGGATCCAATGTTATCAGTAAGAAAATCTCAGTTTTGGAACTCTCCATATTCACAATTGTGAGAAAGTTTATCAACATGCCAATGCATTCCCATGAACACATGCATCCAACCTTTGTTGGGATGCCATTAGTTCCTATAGCCAAAACCCATGGCTTACTACCTCCAACAACTCGTCTCCCCATTCGCACCACCAGATACCACATGAGCAAGTAGGAAAATAAGTATGAACAATATTCAGGTGTAAAAGCGAACCAACAACCCAAAGAAATGAAGCAACCACCATCAGGCAAGAAGAAGTAAGTAAGTAGTAGTAGTCGTAGTAGTAACCCCCAAATGACTCACAGGTTGGGTTTATATATCTTTCAATGAATAACGTAGCCTCTCCAAGAGACTCATGTGACCCTTTCCTTCCTTACTAAAAATCAAGGGTAAAATATAAAGGCTTGGACCCTCAACCCCCTCTCTCATGGAATCATAGCTCCCTATAACTCTTGTCCTCATCCATCTCACAGCTAGCGATGTATTTTGTTATTAAAAATATTCCAAAGTATTAAATTCCCTAGGATCTCTATCATTTTTCATTGTTCGGGCACTCCATCCTCTCATCAAGAAACAAAATACATTATTAATGCAGGGATTCAAAACTAGGGTATTGCATCCAAATGTTAAAAGGCACACATGGATGGAGGTTTTTTATAGTGAAAGTGTATATTATGAGGACAACCCTCGTAAAGTTCAAGCACTATGTGCTCACGAGGAGGTATATGTGGGCTATTTACCCTTTGTTCCTTGAAATCTCCTATCAGTTGGGATGCGTAAGGGTTTTAATTTCTCTTATTCAGGCACATTTTTGAAGGCGTTGGGGAATAGGAATGAGTTTAATGCAACAGATTGTCTTGATCCCCAGCATCATGCCACAATGTCTCCCCAGTATCTAACTTATTTTGTTCCACATTTTTCTTGGGAAACTCTGGAACCTACTCTAGTCCAAATAAAGTGCATGTGAGCTCAACATGACAAGGTGGAAATGGTGGTGGGTAAAGATATCATGATAGTTGATCTCTCCAAATATTTAGGGAAGATGTTGGTGGGTCGTTTTTGTGGGAAGGCCATAAAGGAGGAATCCATTTCCAAATGGTTGGAGCTCAACTAGGTTCTAGTGCTTGGATACATGCCAAGGTTTCATATCCTAGTTCGGGGCTGGCTCTATTTGATATTTCATTTTGAGGAATAATGTGAAGTGATCTGTGTAAGAAATTGGAGCTAGGACCCTTTCGGCCTAATCCTCCACAAATGGGTTGTGAATTTTCACCCCTCCAGAACTCCGGTGGTAGAGGTCAAATTTTGGTTCATACTACCCAACCTCCCCCTCGTGTTTTGGAACAAAGAATCCATTGAAGCTATTGGAAACAAGTTGGGAATTTTTTGTAGACTTGGATCCAGGATGGGGATAAAAAGTTGACAGAAGGTGGGCATGGATCGAAATAGAGGTGGACCTAAGTGATGGGCTAATTCGAACATTAGACCTTGTGTTTTTGGATTTTCTATGGAAACAGAAGATGGATGACTAGAATTCTCCCTTCCACTACTTTGCATGCCATAAATTGGTCCATATTCAGGCTCAGTGCACAAGTTCTACTCCTTCATTAAGCATGAAGTCGAAGGTATGTAGAAAAAAAGTTTCAAAGTCTTAATCGAATATTAGACCATCTTTGGGTGGAATCAAATTACAGTTGGATCGTGATCAAGAGGACCTCTCCAAGTCTCAGTATTGAAGGTGAATTCCTCCCATCACACCTCTACTAGTGAGTCTCCCCTATATTTTCTTCCTCTTGATTCTTTTTCCCATGAATCGATATCCCCCCCATGGATTATCTCCTCTCTAGGGCATATGGAAGGGCCTCCTCCTACCCATTTCTCCTCCTCCCATTCCTATGAAGCTCCCCCCTCTTCCTGCTTCTCCTTCCCCCATGCCCCCTGAGATTCCCCCCCTATCTAATCCTTTCATATCAGTCAATATTATTGTATTGGATGGCCAAGAATCTGGTGCTTCCTCTACTGATAAAGAATCTTCCTTTTCTACTAAAAAAGGTTACTCTCTAAGATCCAAGACAAAGCTCAAGGAATATACCTCCTCTTCTGGAGGTTTATACCCAAACCCTTACTAGACCAATATGGTGGGGCATAAGTCCTTCCTCCACAAATCTCAACAAAAGATTGTTCTTGGCATTCCTAAATGTAAGTAGGAAACCATTTATAGGGCCCTTGGAGCATGGAAAACCCTAAAAAATCCCCCTCCATGATCGTTCTGTCATTCAACGCTAGAGGGTTCATGGGAGCCCATAAGCAGATATCCATTAAAATACTCGTTCAGAGTCATAACCCAAACTCCCTTATGATTTAGGAAACTGTGTGTGGAGGTTCTAAAGCAATAGCTATTTTGGAGAATTGGTTAAAAAATTGGTCCTTTAGCACAATTGACGTTGTCAGTTAGTCAATAGGCCTACTTATGGGTTGGAGCCCTTCTATTAAGGAATTTTCCTCTTCTTATTTTTGATCTATGATCTCAAATAAGATGGACTGCAAATACCTTAGACTATCTGACAATGTTTTAAATGTCTACGTTCCCTATGCAGATCAGATTCCTTTTTAGGAATCCCTGGCAGCTTCTGGTGCTTTGCATGAACCCCTCATCTTGATTGGAGGGGACTTGAATTTCACTTTGTCATTAAGGGAGGTTTGGGGGAAAAACCCTTGCCAAGATTCACAAAGTAGTTTTCTTTTCTTATTCCTATAAAAGCATCACCTCCTCAACATTGAGCTGCTTAAATTGGATCCCATCTGGAGGAATTTTAGAACAAATGGGGAATCAATATCTAAGAGAATGGATAGGATTTTAGTATCTGAACAATTAATGAATTGTGGGTTAATGATGAAGACATGTGTCTCTGCAAGTGGTCTTTCTGACCATTTTCCTAT
Organism: Picea glauca; assembly: GCA_000966675.3. Taxonomy (NCBI): domain Eukaryota; kingdom Viridiplantae; phylum Streptophyta; class Pinopsida; order Pinales; family Pinaceae; genus Picea; species Picea glauca. The sequence continues at coordinate 620,150 of JZKD02S1595699.1, forward strand.
CTTCTTTAAGCTTGAGGAAGGATGTGAGTCCCCAATGGCCCCTTTAAAATTCAACCCTACATGGTTGGAGGAAAGCAATTTCTGTGCAGCAGTAGAAGTAAATTGGGTCCATATTTATTTTACTATTTCTCTCCCCCTTATGCACCAATTCATTGAAAACCTTGCAAGTTTTAAGGAGGCCACTAAGAGGTGGTTGAAAACATATGAAAGAAGGACACAATCCCAGTTGTTGGAGACAGAAGCAAATATTGCATAGTTGTACAAGGATCTTGCCTATAATACTTTCTCTGATTCCTAGTTGGATCAGTTGTGTTCCCTTAAATATTCCTGACATTATCTTTTTGAAAAAAGAAGAATAATTATGGAGCCTTAAGAGCAGGGCCACTTGTATCAAGGTGGGGTATAGCAACACAAAGTTTTTCCATCAATTCATAAATTATCGCAAAAACATTAATACTATTTGGGAAATTGAAACAGAGGATGGTTCCCAACTAGTTCATTCCTTCATATACAAATTTAAAGAGGGCGTTTGACGTTTTCACAGTTTATTCTAGGAATCATCCAAGTGTCTAATTCAAGAAATTTTTGAGGTGATATCCAAATTTCATCCTATCTTCACGAAGCAAATCAACCACTCCCTGACAAAGGAGGTCTCTGAATCTAAAGTACACGATGCTCTCCTCTCCATGTAAAGAGTAAAGAGTCTTGGACTGGATGGCCTCTCTATTTAATTTTACATTGGCTTTTATGACCTAATCAAGGAAGATTTATTGTAGGTGGTTGGAGAGTCCCAAACGGATGGAAAATGTTTGGGTCCTTCAATGCCATGTTCATCACTCTAATCCCAAAGAAGCAAGATGGCACATATTTTGGGGACCATTTCCTAATTCTGTGCTACAATTTGATCTATAAAATTATGGCTAAAGTTGTAGCGAGAAGATTAAATCCTCTTCTCAGTGATCTCATCTCCGAAGAGCAATTTGGTTTCCTTCAACATAGGAAAATCCACGATGTGGTAGCATTTGCACAAGAGTCCCTCCATTCCATTAAAAGTTTAAACTAGGAGGCCACAGTCCTAAAACTGGACCTTCAAAATGCCTATGATCGTATTAGTTGGACCTTCATCCATCTAGTGTTACTACAAATGGGAATAGAGATGTCTATAGTAAATTGGATCATGGGTTGTATCTAGTTCGTATCATTCATTGTCCTCATCTATGGAGCACCATCCATATTCTTTAGAACTTCCCACACATTGATACAAGGGTGACCTTTGTCCACTTTTCTCTTTCTTATAGTGGTGGAAGCTCTTATTAAGTTGATATTGAAAGCATGTAGGACTAGGGATCTCTTAGGATTTAAGGTCTCCAATCATGAATCCATCTCTCATAATCTCTTTGTCGATGATGTGTTGTGATTTACAAGAGGATCCTTGAGAGACCTATTTTCTCTCAAAGGTGTGTTGGACCTATACTGCATGGAAATCAAAATGCATACCAATGGGGACTAAGTCCTTCTTGATAACCCATAATGTATGCTTAATATTCAATCCAAATTAGGAACCTTCTCCCCTTTCCGAAGAAAGATCTAGATAACTTTCTTAAGTACCTTGGATTTTCTCTCAAGCCATACATCTATTGTTTCGCGGACTAGTACTGGTTGATTAAAAAAGTGGAGGAAAGGGCGTCAATGTGGGTCAATATATTTTTGTCTAGGGGAGGGAGACTAGTGTCATTGAAATTGGTATCGGAGAGTACTCTAGTTTACTGGACCTCGATCATAGTCATTCCTAAAGTGATTTTGTCTAAAATCTAAAAGGTAATATTATGGTTTCTTTGATTAGGGGCTCATAATTTAGGTGGCTTCTTTGTTGTTAAATGGAGTCGGGTCACCCTTCCCAAGGAGTTAGGTGGATGGGGCCTTAAAAATATCTATTATTTTCCTCAATCTCTGGAAAGTAGGATTTTGTGGAGGCTCATGCACAACAAATCCCTTTTGGGAAGAGTCATAAAATCAAAGTATTTTCCTAGGAAATAAATGGAGGATTGGTATAGATAGCCTTGAAATTCATCAAATGGTTTAATCGTCTGGAAGGCCTTGGTCTCTACCTTCCCCTTGGTTGGACCCTAGACAATGTGGAAAGTAGGTAATGGTAGAAAAATATGATTGGGAGAATACCCCTGGCTGGGATCATAAAATGTCTTTCATTTCTATGACTCCTTGTTATAGGATATGCACTTGTCAAGAGTTTTCTCCCTGAAAGACACAAAACCTCAAACTCCCCAACTAGTTTGCTGGAAAGGCTGGAAGATAGTTGTGGAAATTGGTCTTCTTGGGAAAAATGCCATAGAGTGGAATTGTTATTTTGGACTTCTCATCTCCAATTACACAATATTAAGAGAGGATGAGTCTGACATACTATGATGGTTTAAAAACCCTCTTCTTGGGGAGTTTACTTCCAAATTAGGATATAAAGTGGAAATGAAGGCTAAGTTCATTGGAAATAAGTAGTGATGGTGGATCATCCTATGGAATCTCAATGCTCCTCTCAAGAACAAGGTGGCTAGCTATAAATAACAAACTCTTAACTTGGGACGTGGGCTTAAAAAGAGGGTGGGTGAGCCCTAGTAGGTGTGCTTTATGTAAAAATAATGAAGAGTCTTCTAATCATATTTTCATTTCCTATCCTTATGAAGCTTAGGGTTATCATTTTTAAATTCATAGTTCAAACCAAAGTCTTCGTGGTAAAAATCAAATATGGAAGATTGTTTAAGAGACTGGTTTTCTGACACTTAGATTAAACAATACAAGGGGATCTTGTGTGTTCTGGTCCAAATTTTATGGTGGGCATACAATTACAATGTATTCAAAAATCAATAAATTCTGCCAGAATTTACTACAAACCTCATAATTAGGTTGGGAAAGGAATTTATGGTTGATCTCAAGGCTAAGAACCCAAGGATGATTTCAATGTCGGACCTAGACTTTGAAATCACATGGGGTTGCTTCGACAGTTCAGCAAGGGTCACCTTCCTCTATGCGAGGTCATAGTGGTGTGTTTTTTAGCCATAACCATTAAATTCACATCATATATGCACTAGGTAGGGGTACAAATAACAGGGTTGATTTTATCTCCCTTTAGACACTATTGGAGGCGGATATAAAAAAAGGATTAAAAAAGATACAGGTTCTGGGTGATTTTGAACTGGTGATAGATTGGGATAACTACAAAGTATCGATGGAAGATGTTAGGCTATCCTCTCTACTATAAGATATCAAGTAGGTCATTCACTCCTTTGAATGGATTTATTTCAAACACATTTACAAGGAGTTAAACTCAAAAGAAGACTCTTTGTCAAAATAGGCTCTTTCTCTCCTAGCAGGGGCTATGGGATTCTATGAGTTTGTTAGTGGGGAGGAGGCTAAGTTGATGGAGTTTCAATTTCAATTTTTTGTTGTTTTGAAGAATGCTTTTTTTTTTTCCTACATGGAACTCAGTTAATGTGTATGTAATTTGTTTATTCCTATAGGTACGTAAGATTTATTGCAGGCAATAATTTTTGTAATCTTTTGAAAAATTATTAATGGACATATGATAGAAATGATCCTCAAACAATCTCTTTTTAATTGGACAACAACATGTATATTCATCCCTCTTGAATATAAGGATTTTTTTCTTAGGAAAAAACAAAGTTTGTCCCTTATTATGAGTAACCCCTTGTGTAGTATTCCTTCTTCGAGGAAGAAAAGGAGCACTAGGAAAATCATTGATATGCTTGTTGTATGCCCAGGATATATTTCTAAATGTTTTAACGTCCTCGTTTGATGTTGCATGAGATATTTCAATATCGATATCTTGTTCAAGATTTTCCAAATATCGAGGGTTTGTTTGTTCAAATGTACTTCAATATTTTTAACTCTAGATTGTGAATATGGGTTGTATGTAGATGAACCAGTTTTTGAAATTGAATCATCCATACAAATTCGATGCCTTCCTTCTAGTGCCAATTATGTTGATGAGGTTGGATTCCCAAAACTCACTATCTAGTAGGAATTAAACCCAAGGAAGAGACATAATTGGACTCTTACTTGTTTGTGGTGAAATAATCCTCTGGATTAATGGTATGACAACTTTTGATGAGCTTTAATGCAAGGTTTAATTTTATTTTTAAAGTTTGTTGTAAGTTGACAAGCAAGAAAGAGTGAAACTGCTATTTATTGAAAGAGAACTAGAAAACCATTTTAAAAGTTAAATCTCATTACAACGATGGAAAGGTAATTGTAAGTAAATCTATCCAATAATTAATTCTGTAGGCAAAAAAATAATAGTAAAACTTTCAAGGAAAGAAAAATGTAACTAAACACGGAAATAAGATTTTATTGAAAGATAACAATGGAAACAAAATCAGTTAATTCTTTAATTCCTTCGAAATAATTCTATAGAAGTATTTGAAATTGTACAACATAACTTTCCATAACAAAAATTAACATAAAATAAGAATTAAACTTAAAAAAAAAAAATGCATTAAAGATTTGTTGAAGGAAATAACTTGCAATAACTCCAATATTGCATCAAGATAACTTCAGAAAACAATATGATGATCTTACTAGACATCTCTACAAACAATAAAATAGTAGAGTAATCCACAATATCGACTTGCACCAATAATCTCCTCTAGTAAAAATGTTTTTGGCCAAAGAATGGCTTATGAATTAATGAGAGTAAAAGAAGTAGTTATAATACAATCTTTCACAAACCATACCTCTAGAGCCAAAAATCTCATACAACTCATTGAATTCTAATATTTATATAATACAAAAATTGGTTATGATAATCAATTTTGACTCAACACTCAAGTGAACTTGGGTTTGAGTCCCTAACTACTTCTTGGTCATATTTTTCCCATTTAATAAAAATTTCATTGCATAATTCGTTGTAGTGAAAAAAAATGTTTTTTTGTGCTCCTAAAATAGGAAGTTCTCTATTGAATATTTTAATGTACTTTTCTATTTTTAGAAATATACATTTTAGTTGTGTCAACTTACTAACTTCATCTGCAAGATATTTTTGGAGGTTCCCTTTCTCTAAATCTATTATGCCTCGAACCTTTTGTTCATGTTGTTGAAGTATTTCCTCAATGTTGGTCATAACCTGGTCTACTTAGTTCAAATTTTCTGGTGGTCCAAAGGAAGGTAACTTGCATTATGTAGTTTTGTCTTCAATTAAATCCCAAATTTTGGTGCAAGCTAGTCACTCTTCCTCCATCTATTTCTGGAATTCATGAGATATCCTTCCATAGTAACATATGTCTTGTCCAATATAATGTAATTCAAACTTACTCAGTATCCTTATATGGTGATCCTCTTCTCCTCTATTATATTGGATTTGTTTAATAAAATCCACTTGATATTAGATTGTTCCTTGTTGTTCCTTCCAAATAAGGTTTTCCTTATATGAAATTATCAATTTTAAACTCAAATCCTAGAGTTATATGCTTTGGAGTAGAAGTGTTTTTTAATAATAGCATTGGTTTGATCTTCCTCCAAAACCTGCTCAATAAAGTTGGATAGTAATGCTTATGCAATTTTGTAATAGCTCACCTGATTCTCTAGTAGAGATATCTTGTCTCTAGATTTTGGATGTTTGTAGCCTATGATTTAGTTTTATCAATGGTTTCATGGGAAATAACTAGTCCAATATATAGTAGATCAATTATCCTATCCCTCTTGGTATCAATAATCTTCTCTCAAGGGGTACACAAAATAATATTATCTAGGTCAATCTTCTTTCTCTTTTGTGTTTGCTTAACAATGGATTGTTTTCTTTTATTGTTTACATTGGGTTCAAGATCAACCACTTTCTATAATGGTTCTAGTATATGATAATCACCCCAAGATAGTGTATTCTCCATGCTACTGGGTGAGATGAATTGCCCCATTGCAACCTCCTTTCCCTTATATGTACCTAGTTTTAGAATTACCAAGTCTTCCATTGTTAGATCTATAAAGTTGTTGGGAATTGAGTTGGTTTGTTGAGAAAAATACTCTTGAGTTTGATCAGGGGACTATTGTTATTGTGTATTATCTATATTTCATATAGGCTCTCCTTAATCTTTTTCTAAATCTACCTTTTCTTGATCAAGCCTATCTTGATATTCTTTTTTCTTGGCTTCGTCTTCCTTTATAAACTTTTCCAATACTTTAATCATTTCCTTTTCCTTTCTTTCAACATTTTGTGTATGCTTATGTTCTTATTATTTATTGATTCTTTATACTTTAATTTGTAGCTTTTGTTCATGTTCTTATTTTTCTTTCTCAGCTTCAATTTTTAACCTTTCTTCTTCCTATTTCTTTCTCTTTTATCCTTCTTGTTCAACTCTTATTATCGGTTTCTACTTATGTCCAAGTTTGTTTTCTTCAGCTTTTTTCTTCTCTTCCTCCTCCATTTTGAGGATTCTTTCTGATTTATCTATTTGTTGCTTAATCCTTTCTATATATTCATCAAAATACATGATATAGAAAGTAGCAAAATATTTTGACTTCAACCTTAGTTGTACCTCCTCCCAAGTGATAACATTTTCATAGAAAAGTTTATGATACCACTACTCTTGTCAGTAGGGTCATGTGATGGAAATAATTTCACTGTGTTTTTCTACAAGGTCCAATGGGTCATGCCTTTTTATTGACCCTGTGGAAACCTGTATTCATGCATATCATTTGCCTCATGCCTATCTTTATTGGAAATAAACAATCCATAATGCCCTATATACATGTTCTATGGAATGAAGGTCTTTTTTCTTACATCATTTTCCAATGATACATTGAATCCTTGTAGGATGGTATGATATGAAACTTCCCTCAATATCAAACTATTGGGCATAAATTTTGGTAACAAGTATGGAGGAGCAATGTAACATGCCCAAACCACTAGTATGGGCCACATTCTTATAGAATGTCTCTGATACCAATCTGTGATGTACCTATCACCATCAAACCCAAAATTATTTTCTCGGAAATCGATATGTAATGTACCCACTACTTGGGTACCTCAATAATTTATGTTCTTGATGGATTTATGATTTCCGATATCATTCTTTAAATCAAGAAACTTGATACATGTGCATGCAATTAACAAGAACATGCAAAAATATAAAGGAAATGATTAATTATCCATGCACAGTATTATTAGCGAACATGCACAATATAAACATATATCATAGATAAATAATACACATTAAGATATATAAATTACACATAAAACACAAAGATCCCTTATCTTTTCAAATAAACATTCACCAACTGGTTGCACACATTGGACGTTCCACCCAACCATAGAAAAAAAAATTATAGCTCTTAACAATAGGTCACCCTTGATCCAGGGCTATGAATCCACAAGGATGGGTCCTAAGCCGACTCTAACACACACAACCAACTATCAATATCTCACAGTTTTCACAACCACACAACAATCCTAGTTTATCAATTGTCTTCCCCTTACACCTGCACAACCCAAAGAAATGAACCCACTTCTCTGCAATGCATCCCCTCATGTTGTTCCACTTCTTTTCAAGGTATCCAATGTTATTGTTAAGGAAATATCAATGTTGTAAACTCTAAGGATTCTTAGGTGTGGACAGTTCTTCCACAACTTCCATGATTCTCATGTATGCAGACATCCATTACTTTCTATAATAATCAATAATTAATTACTGCTATTAAGCAATGGCTATTCTCTTCCCATAATTCATTTCTCATTCCCAGGCTAAGATAAATATAAATGAGGAAAAAATAGCAATGATTGAGGAATAATGAAATGAGTGATTAACCCCCAAACAACCCAAAAATGAGGTTTATATAATTACATGCAATAAAGAACCACGTGGCATTCCCAAAGAAGTTCAAGTAACCAATTTTCCCCGCTAAAACCAAGATGGGTAAATAAAATATAATAAAAAATATGTATCCCCTTTTAGCCCCCTCTCTCATGGAATCATAGCCCCTTTATTTTGGCACTATCCTCAATGCATATACAAAAGTGAGAAATAAAAATTTCAAAAATATTCAAAAGTCATGGGTACTCTACCCACATGGCATCCTCATGCTCCCCAGTATCATATTCAGGACCATAACAGGGCCATTTAACCTTTACCAATCTTATGGCTCGATTCTGGAGAACTTTGACCTTCGTGTCCAATATGCACACCAATTGGACCTAAAAGTGTCCTTCTTACTCCACGTGAATCAAATTCCAATCAATAACATGGTTAGGATATTGCACATACTTTTTCAGCAAAGACACATGAAATACATTATGCACATTCATGGAAGGAGGAAATGCAAGAATGTATGCAACTAGCCCTATTCTTTCCAATATCTCAAATGGACCACACAATCTGGCTACTAGCTTGGTACAATTTCCCAACTTTAATGAGCTCTTCTTGGGCTTCACAACATGTATTCAATCACTTGGTTGACTCTATTTGTCTACCCATATGAATGTGGATGGTATGTTGTGCTAAAATTTATATTTGTACCAAATCCTTTAAATAATCCTCTCCAAAATTTTTAAGTAAACTTTGTATCTTTGTCTGAAACAATGGCCTTAGGTATTCCATGTAACCTAGCAATTTTTCTCATGTAAATTTCTGCAATATTAGTTGTTGTATGAGTCATCTTCACTAGAAAAAAATGAGTAACCTTTGTCAATTTATCCACCACTACCATTATTGAACCATGTTTCCTTGTTGTCCTGGGAAATTTAGTAATAAAATCAATGGTTACTACTTCTCATTTCTTCTCTGGAATTGGTAATGGTTATAGCAAACCCATTGGGTGTCAATGCTTAGCTTTAACTCTCTGACATTCCATACATATAGCAATGT